>JAVJIF010004915.1:0-118279 GCA_038442645.1 Agave tequilana
CACTTCCACCCTCAACCAAACAGCCTTTAATAATGTACATGAATTCGCTAATATCCAAACTTCATTATTCTCCTCTCAGCAACAAATATACTCAAAAGATATTGGCGGTAACTAAGCTTGCACGTTTGGGTGTCGCACCCGCTCCAAATCTCAAGACTCCAAAGGGGGGGACACTTGCGGAGTCACAATCTGTGGTCATTCTTCTTGGTGATTTTACTGCGTTTGGAATATATGAGGACCGACCGCGCACATGCTCCCCGGCGCGTTTCTTGGGCCGCCTCACATGGGCTCAGGGGGGATTAGTGTGGGCCCAGCGCGTGGGCCCTGCAGACGTGGCAGCTGCTATGCAAACGTGACAGCAACTAATACCGAATTGGCTGCGGCCCACGTCACTCTCGGGTGCGGCCTGCGACCGATCCGTGTGGGCCCCAGCCAAGGGTTGTTGCGGCCCACGTCGCTCTCCCTGGCCGGCTTCTGATTAATTCAACTTTCAAACAAAAGACGCAGTCTATTTCATTTTTTTAAAATATTTATTTTATTTATTTATTCATAAGCTGGTGCAAGCGATATTTGACTACCTGTTTAGTTTTCGTAATTCGCCGTAATTCGTAAGTCATAATTGGTAAAGTCTTTTACAGTTGTAAATGAGTTACATGCATGTAAGTTTTACAGCGTTTGGTTGATAATATAAAGTTATAAGTGAAAAAGTGTATTTTATTTTACGGTATTTGGTTATCGTAATGTATAAGTAGTAAGTGAAAAAGATCACCACAAAATTAACTATTTGGTGATTTAAAAAGTTTTAATATTACAAATAAATATGAAAAATACCAAATATTAAAAAAAATTGTAAAAAAATAATACAAATTTGCATGACCACAAAATTAACTGTAACTCGGCTGTGAGTGGTAATTGGGTTGCAAGTGAGTGACAGTTGGGTTGCGTAAGTTTTTATAAATCACGGTCCAAAAGAAACGCCGTAGTTGTAACTGGGTTGTAAGTCATTTACGAATAATGTATAGCAATTAACTAATGGGGGATAATAAGCTCAGGACAATGGGGTCATGATAAGGGCCCATGAATAAATTTTTATGGGCCCAACAGGCTTTAGCAGATGGTGAAGTGTGGGCTATCTCAGTTTTATCATAAATAGATTTTAATTGAACAAAGGCATTAACATAGTTTAATTGATAATATTAATTTATTTGTCCATTTCACACAATAATTCTGATTTTGCAAAATAGTCCTGTATCCTAATTTTTCATGCTACGTGCATTGCACGTGCTGAGTTGCTAGCCCTAATACCGTATTACTCCCCCCTTTTAGCTTCTAAATTTTAATAATAATATAATATTTAGGTGCTTTCATCCTTCAAAAGTCTATACTAAATAACATATAATATTAAAAATTATCAAAAAAAAAAAAAATTGTCTGAAAAGATATATAAAATTATTATTTTCAAGAAAAATATAAAAGGTTTAAGACAAGCTTAAAAAGATTTTGTAAAAAACACGTGTTTTCTCGCCTATCTTCTTTCTCACACATTTTATGATAGAAACAAGTAGAAACACTAGTTATACTAGGTGCCTTTGCTAAAAGACCATATTCTATGTAAACCCACTGTCAACCCCAGCCCAACCAGCTGCACTTGGGATTTCAAATATAAGATATTTTCTTTTAGGATTAAAAACAATATTTATTACAAGTTATTATTTTTTTTTTTCCTGTTTTGTTTTATTGTTACAATAACAAAGTACCAAATATTCTCCTCCAATTTTTTTTTTATTTTTTATTTTTTTATTATTTTTTTTGGGTTAGGAGAAGGCCCGAAGGACATTACAAAAGAGAAGGAAAAAAGGCAAATCAAGTTACCGACGCGGGACTACGCCGAGTTCTTGTAGGGTCTCCAAATCAGCCTCGGATAATTCCTCTTGAAACTCAAGCTGATAGAGCAAAGACAGGAGCGGGAATTGATCGAGTGGATGGTCTTTCTTTTTCTTCAAAAGTTTGATTCCCTTAGGTGCAAGCTTCACGTTCAATGGATCTGCAATCTCTTTACCCTTTGTAACACCCCGTTCCCGGAATACGTATCCGGATACGTGTCCTGATTTTTCGCTTATAATTTTCTATTTTTTCCATATATTTTTCCCATATTCGTAGTTTATTGTTGTTTTATTATCATTTGGTTTCGGATCCGTATTTTGTGGATTAGAACCAGCTCGAGTCAGGACCCGGGACCCGGTCCCACCCCTACTTGAGTCAGCTCGTAATTTTCTATTTTTTCATGAATCATATTCTGTATGAATTAAATATTAAGACAATGTGATTAGTAGATTTATTATAAGACAAGTGTAAGAATGTACTAATAAATAATGTAAGATACGCGTACAATCCAATCCCAAGCCTATCTTTTACTCGTCCTCAAGCAAAACAAATAAAAAGTAAAGCAGAAACAACCTAATCTAACTCACTTACGTAGGAATCACGGTTATATTTAGCACGTGCGACAAGCCGTTAAACCTCTAGGTTACCCCTAGAAGATAAGTTTTTTCTCGTAAGGGTTTTCAGTGGATTACACCTACAAAATCCATAAAAAAAGAAAAACTAAGTGTTAGTATTTTAAAACACATTTTGATAAAGGGTAAACGTATTTGAAGTATTCTTGCAAAAAAATTCAAGTAATCTATAAATCATAGGAATACTAAACTATTCATTTCTAAACATAATCTCTATTCAAAAATTTGTTATCAATCAAGGTAAGAATTAAAACTGTATTTCTCATCTAGTCTATTATTTTATCCTAAGTTATATGCACCTCTGTGACCGTGAATATTTGACTCGGGATTCTTCAACTCTAACTCTTATGTTTTATTTTTACATAGTATGACAGTAATATCTCTTAGTTCTATTAGGCTTTCTAATTCGCCCATGTAGCAGGCCTTTAGTCGGTGACTCCCAAACCGGATAGTCTTAGGGCAGCGGGTTAGAAAACACCCCAAGGACTTAAGCATTCGAGCAAAAAAAGCCACAAAACTAAGAGTTTTTTATTTATAATATGGATCACTTTTAGGCGTGAATACTTATGGTTTAGGAGGCACAAATACCCAGTTTAATCAGAGAATTTTTCTTATATATATATATATATATATATATATATATATATTAAGGCATATGAATCTTTGTTTTCGAGCTCTAAGTGTATAAAGTATGTATATTTCATCAAGGTAAAAATCAAGACTAAATTAATCAAACAAATGATCTTATTTTGATCAAATATAAGAAATCCTAATTATTATTCTCCTATTCTTTAAAATTAACTTAATTTCTTACAAGAATAGGTCAAAATATTGCTTCTCTTTTCAAAAGTTTTAAAGAAAGAAAAATATTTTTTTATTACACAAAGAAAGAAGAAAACCAATATTAGAACTCTCCCCACACTTATCTCATGCATTGTCCTCAATGTATGAATGAATGCATATATGCATGAAAAAGAAGAAAGAGAAGGAAAATTGTTACCTTAATGTGGTGGTTCTGGTGGTAGTCAGATTGGGCCAAGTGTTGCTTCCCAATTTAAATAATTTGGAGTTTCAAAGAACCACCTTTTATGACTTCTTTCCTATGTACATTGTTACTACCCCTAGATTGAATAGGATCATGCAAGTTCTTAAAATTAAAATCATCCCGGTTATATGACCAACCTTGGAATATCATCTCGGAGTCATATGGTCTACACTTTGGTCCACAAAGGAATGTGATTCGATGAAATGTATGATTTGGGCTCTGAAATGAAAAGAACGGGAACTAATACTGACTCAGGAATATGACTTAAATCAAGTTTAGGTTCGAGGGTCAGATTTGGTGCAAAAGTTGGGTCCAAATCAAAGAATTAAAATTCATATCTTTTTTCCATCAACGGAATGTGACTATCCAAAATAAGTGGTTCAATTTCACGCTCTTGGGTACAGGAATCAATGTTGGCTCGGGAATTGGGTTCAAATCGGGTAAGAAACTGGAGTCAACATAGATTCAAAAATTGAAATTGAATCACAAAGTTGGGGATCGGGGTCACATTCATAATCAAGTTCAATTTTCTTAAAGTGAAAACTTGTTAATTTGTCAAAGGTTTGAAATTAACTCAAGTTAAAAATGTTATGGTGGAATTAAATCTTGGTTAAAGTCTCTAACACATTATGATTCTTGGTTTCTATCAATATAGCTAAAGGAATCATGAATGGTTAAAAATTGGGTATGGAGAGTTTGCTCATACCTATTATTTATTGTGTTGACAAAATAAGTAATTGTTGCTTCTAACCTATCGATAGATTGGTTACAATCAAAGGTTGATTGGTTGAAATCATTTTGGCACTTAATCAAGGCTTCCATTCTATCTTCCCAGTTAATCTGCTCTTCTTCTTGTTGTGGTGGGATTTAAAAAATAGAGTAAGAATCTTGAATTTAGAAATTTTGATGAGATTGTGAGTCTTTCATGTTTTGGAATTATCGTCCGGACTCAAGGAAGGCTTCTAAACTCTTTTTTAATTCAAAATTTTCTTTTATAGATGGATCTTGATAAAGAGTATATGAAGCTAGTTGTCTGTAAGGTGGTTAACCACATGACTCGGGGGAGTTGTATCCCCGCTGACTCATTGAAGAGGGGGAGATGATGATTGTTCCAAATTTATTCATAATATTGGGATTAGGGTATATATTGATTCAGATAAAACCAATCGGGCAAACTTTGTTGGTTAAAGTTATGAAATGTTGGGTTGTTGATATGGATCACTATATGCATTGAAAAAATATAATTATAATCCATATCACACAAAAAATGTCAACAAAAACAAACAGAAAAATAAAAGGAGAGAAATATCTAATCTAAGTTAGGATAGACCTTAGATTTAGACGACTTCTAACTGGTTAGACTGTCCACGGGAGGTATATTGTAGTAGTCTGACCACAAGTTAATCCGTCAGGTAGGGGCAAGATCAGTTAGAGCTATCCGTGCCTGAGCAACGGACTTAATTATGCCAAACCATTATTCATCGAGATTTGCCTCTCAATCCCCAACCTTTGACACTGATTTGACTAGAGTCAAATTCTAACAACTTTCTCCTTAGGTCAATCTCCTATTGAGTCTGAGATGACCCTATGGCCAACGTCTATCAGATTTTAGTTTGGCTGGGTTAGTGGGTGAGGAGATGATTTTCGGGCTCAGGAAAGATAATGACTTCCCCACCTTATCATGTTTATAGGATAAGCTCTTAGTTATTTTCGTGTGCTTTGCAAGTATATAACAAAATGTAACACTCAAGCAATATATCATACAAGCGTGTTTCTTATGCTACATGCAATGCACACATACTTTGGCTCCAGCACTCTTCAACAGTGATGTAAAGGTAAACAAATTAAACAAATGGCTAATGTAAAATCTAAATGTTTTTTAGCATTTAACAGTCACAGGTTACTATTGGAGTTAGAAAAGTTTGTACAGTAAGCTAAACAGAAGAACTAATACTTGCAGAAGATAAATCCTTAAATTTCAAGCAACCTGCAAGAAGTCAGGTTAGTAGTCCTCTCTCTTATGCCGCGCAAACTCGACTTATGCCGCTTTTTCGCGATAGTTAAGAGGTCCCTTGAACTCTGCTTTCTAGAGCAGAGACTCAGGTATGCTATATGTCCACTGCATCTATTTATTTTCTGGAATAAGTTCTTGAACACAAAAATAGAGAAGAAAATTAAACCGTTAAGTAAATCAAAAAGAAAGCGTACCGTCCCTCCCCGGCGATGACACCAAAATTTGATCAAGTCTGAACCTGCACAGAAAATAGAAGTTTAGAAAAACATGCTACGTTGCTCAATACTACCGCTATAGCAAGTGGCTGTGCGGGTCATGATTCACGAGAAGGGATTGTGATAGAAGTGTTTAGGTAAGTTCTTTCTAAATTACTAACTCCAGTTAAAATCTTTCTTCTTAGTTTTTAGAAAAAGAAAATAAAAGTGTTAAGAGTTAGAAGAAGAAGATGATAGAGAAGAAGTGTTATTGGTGTTTTGATTAGAAGGAAGGCTAAGTTTAGAAAATGAAAAGAGAGAGAATAAAGAAGTGTGCTTCTAAACTAAGAAATAAAAAAAGAAAAACTAAAGCATACGTACCTCTTTTGTAGATTATAATACCTTGAATCGGTTGCAAAGGTTTATCTTGGAGTAAAGCGAAGCAAAACAAGAGAAAAAATAACATAAAAACAGTGATCTACTAGATTGAGTAATAATGAAGAAAAAGGGAAATTACATTGACTGTCACTCTCAATAGAACTCTTTCTGAAGATGATTACATTCAGTGTCACTCTAAATACAATTCTTCTTCTCCTTCTCTCATGAAACTCTCTCTAAACTAAGGTATAAAAAAAATCAAAAAATTACATTTGAAAAGAAAATGAAAAATTTGAGCTAAACCAGAAACAAAAATCTAATTCTAACTCTCTTCTACAGTGGTGCCCTTTTGCCTTCGAAAATGCAGGTATTTATAGGAGAAATAGGATAAGGGAGAGTGTACGAAGATAAGGGAGCAAACAGTCCCCCCAACTGTCTCTATCCTACAACACAAACGTGACAAATGTGGCCAGACCTGGCCGTTGGGCCAGATTCAAGGGTGCGTGTAATTTTCTCTTGTAGATATATCTTTGTATGTAGATAAAATCTCCTCTGGACTTTTGGATTCGGTCTCATCTTCATTGATTCTTCAATTAACCAATTAGATCTCTAAAAATCTGATTTTAACTGGTATTATCTTCTCTGATACACATTGATTTTCAAGTAACCAAATAAATCCATATAAATTAGATTTAGCTGGTCTTTATTTGGTATTATCTTCTCTCCCTTCATTAATCATATCCAGCATGAATTAAATATTAAGACAAGGTGATTAGCAGATTTATTACAAGATAAGTGTAGGAATGTACTAATAAATAATGCAATATAAGTGTTCGATCAGCCTTCTTGTGGCTTGAACTAGCCTCAGTTGAAAAATGTTGAGCACACTTTGCTACAGTTTGGCGTGATCGGCTTGCAGGATGCTCCTAAGTCGCCTCACCACCATGCTCCGGAACATAAGCTGCTTCCGCTCTGCTGGCCTCACTCTCGGCCTCGAGGAACTCGCTCATATCCTTCAAGAGAGTATTCTTGGAATCCACGCGGGAGTAATAAAGAGATCCCCTTTATACATGAGTTGTTGATCATGTAACTCGATGTTGTATTTGCAATAACATACCAAGTATAGAAGCCGAGAGTGGTGTACGAGTTTGGTATCCTTCGTGGAAGGCTTAATGTTACACCCATGCCTCCGGCCACATTGAAGTACCACACCCGTGCCTCTTCGGACAAATTGCCACTGAAATGAAGGTTGGTATTTGGATTTTTGATATAGAGTTAATTATAAACAAATTGGCGGGAAAATCGGCTTGGCATATAGGGCTCAATCGTACAAGTGTTCCCCTGACGTACACTAAGTACCCGGGCCGGATGTTGATGAGCCAGCAGAGTACTCTGGTGGAAAGGGTAGTGAACCCATCTGGACCAGCAAAGTCGAGGAATCACTCTCCATAGGATGCTCCTGGGAAGTCCGGAAAGCACCTCACCAGCTTATAATTCATACTATTCTTGATGTGCTCTGGATCATGTACATGTAAAGGCCTTGCCAGCTGGAGTGTTCCAACTTCTGCTCAAACGGCACGAAGTCTTCTGATGTCTGCACCACTGACATCAAAGACAGTTGGTGCATAACATGCCATGTCACCAAGTAGGTGTATAGTAGTTCAACTCTGGGGTTGAGCATCTTCAATTGAGGCTCGCCATTCTTGTCAACAATGACATTGCCTTTTGCATCGTCCAGAGCTTCCACGCGACAGAATCTTTTGGTCAGCACCCGCGCCCGCTTTGGATTCATCCCACCATCGCTGAGAGCATACTAAGTGTTCCACCACACGCAAGAAGAATGGCTGGATAGGCCACATCAGCGATGATAACTTTGTAAGGAAGTGTTGGCATGACGTATCTCTTTAGCCAAAACATCAGAAACCTTGCCAGTAAAGCCCTATCTGATATAGGGATCCTGGCATGATGGTTGAAGCTCTTGAAGACCATATCGGGCTTGAACGTATCCTCATTCGATTCAGTGGTATACGAACTCGCCGATACGTCGATCCTTTCCTTGATCTCTGCATCCGTGCTGGGAGCTAGATGAGACATCGTGCCAGTTTTTGCCCCCAAACCATGGAACAAGTAGTTTTCCCAGGACATATATTTTACTCCCCAAGCCCTTAATCAAGTGAGGTGAGCATAGATGTGGAAGTGGCAGAGCACTTCCCAGTAGGTCTCATACATCAAGGGAGCATCATTCTTCATCAGGTGCAGTTCCTTTGTGCCAGTAATGTACTGTTCGTAATGAATGTCTCCCATCACCATATGCAGCGCGAACCCCATCCCTCCAACTGAGGTAAAGAAAGTGCAAGTCTCCGGATTATAACGCTCTAACGTAGCATAGAAGTGGTAATTGTTCTAGAGAATACGGTATTGAACGGCCCTGACCACGATGTACAAGCCAAAATGCACGAATAATTTTTTCAGCTCCTTGAGGACGAAGTTCACCATCCTTGACCATCACTGCTTTCTTAAAGATTGGATCCATCCCAACGATCAAAATCACCTCTCGGGAAGTCACCCTTCGCAGCCATAAGCTGGTTGATAAAAGTATTGGCTTGTTTGGGAGTCTCGCCTGTACGATACTCCGGCCTTAACAAGCCTGGTAGCAGTCCAACTACATCCCTGCTATGGCCAGCTGGGAATGTTGCATGGTTGGAGATCTTTCCCAATGGCAATGCCCGACTGCACCTTGGTTAGCTCCCAATCCATCTGTCAATGGAGAGACAAGGTTTGTAGGTATAAGAGCGGGAATATTCTCTCCATGTAGGGAAGAAAGAAGCGCTCATTCCCGATATTAACGGAGCCACTTGTAATGTCCGTCATAAAGATCTTCATCATCTTCTTTGATGGAGTCTCTGAAGAAGAAGTCTAGCTTCCTTAGTAGCGTTCGTTCCTCAAACTCTAACCATCATCTGAAAGGATTTCCCTAAGCGTCAATGACCTGGCCCGGCTCAGTCTGGCCTGACACTCTCGGTTCTTCCCGATAAATGCCAGTACCTTTTTTCGGAGATTGAAGAGGACATTTGGGTCTGGCCCACCCACATGCCCAAAGTGATGCCTCTTATACAGAGGATCAAAAGGATAGCTCACTGCAAAGAAGAAAAATAAAAAGTTATAACTTTAGAGAAGTGAAAATATGAAGTGTTGAAACTCAAACGCGGGTCTCAACACATGAAACTCGCATTTAAAAAGTTGAAACACGAGACTTAAGTGAAGTCCGTGCATGAGCTTCAAACTTGAATACTTAGAATTTCTCTAAAAGTGAAACTAAAACGCGAGCCTCAGAGTTTATGAGACTCGCATTCAAATTTTCAAAACGCGAAGCTCATCAAATTCGCATTCTATTCATGAACGTGAGAGTCACGTTGACAAAACAGAACGTGAGCCTCACTAGACCCGAGTTCTATTCATGAATGTGAGTCATGTTGAACGTGACAAAATAAAATGTAAGCCTCACTAGACCCGCGTTCTACTCATCAACTTGAAAGTCGTGTTCACAAATAAAACGCGAGCCTGTGAGCTCCGTGTTGATTGTTGAACTTCAAAAGAGATTCAAGGGTTGAAGCCCTTCGAGTTCAAACAATGGCGAAAGCCATTTTACATAAGATCGAAGCTTCTTAAGGAGGAGCATTGGCCATTGGGGCTGAAGCAGCAACAACGCTGGAGGAGAAAGCAACTTGCTTTGATTTTGGATCCATGTTCGCGGTTAAAATTTTTGAAAAGATTGGAAAAAGCTCGAAGCTTTATGGGTTATGAGAAGCTTTGAAAAGCTCTTGAAACTCGAATTCAAGTTTAGATGTAAAAGAAATAGTCAGAATGAAACGACTGTTGAAAAGATTCAGTCATTTATAGGCTAATCAATGGCCATGATTTGCGGCACAGATCTCGAGTCAATCAGAGCGAGATACACAGTAAAGTTTGCGTCTCAGATGATGTTCGCATCTAGAAGTTTCCAGCGCGATCGTCATGTTTCAAACGCAATAGTCAGACAGAGAGTCGCGTCTCAACATCAAATAAGGATCATGTTTTCATCGAAGTGCGCATCCAAAGAAGACCAAAGAAGACAAAATGCGACAGTTGCTTCTTCACCTATGAGAGCCATGTTCTTTCCCTCGGACACAAGAAGTATGTTTTTACTTTTGCAATCAGTTCAACTGTACACTGGCCAAAAAAAAATCAATGACTCTACTGATTCAATAGTATATACTGACAAGACAAACCAGAGTTCAGATAAGTTCTAGACTGCATATCAAAATAATTACAATGATCTTCTTTGGGGCTTCACACAGTTCAACAATACACTCATGAAGACTAGAATCCAGATAAGATCAAGCTCAGGGCATTTCAAAAGGTTGCCAGTCCAATCATGAAAGCCTAAGTCAATATGAAGTACAAAGTATTTCAAAATCCTTTTCAGTCAACCATGAGGTTTCAAAAACTTCGGAGTGAGTTTTGTAGGCTGTCTAGAAAAATTACTAAAGACAAGGCTCAAACGCAGGCCTCATTCCAACGCGAGGATAACATTTCTATACAAACGTGAGTGCCGTGCTTCATCAACAGTGTAACACGAAGGTCGCGTTCTGTACTAAACGTGATAGTTGCGCTGCTCTTCAATATGTAGACCTCAGGGTTGCATTTCAACACAAGCGCAAGTCTGAGTAACTTCGTATTTCAACTTAAACGCGAACTTGTGAGCTCCACGTTTCAACACAGATGCAAGCCTGTGAGCCCCCCATCGGAGTAAGTCTGCATTTCTGCTGTAAATGACAGCCACCAACTGGGTCAATCAACACCCATATTTTCTCCACATAATCCCCATTATGGAGGGATTTAAAAGGGCAGTTACACCCCAAAAATTTCTATAAATTGCTATGAATAGCTAAGGGGTTCGGGAGAGCAATTTTTGGCATTGAGCTTTTTTTGTCTTGAATAGAACTCTTAGATTTTGAAAAGCTTCAAGACTTCAGCATGAGAGAGATTCTATTAGAGGAGAAAACTCTAAAATTTGTTTTCAAGTAGAGTTTTAACCTCTTTTGAGATTGTTAGCTACTGATTAAACTTTCATACTTTATCAGTGTGCTTCAAATGAGAGCAAGAAGAAGGTCCAGAGACAAGCTTCCGATTCGGTTCATCAATGGATAACAAGATTCAATCTCCATCGCTACATCAAGAACTCGACATTAAACAAAGAGGAGATTCAATTGTTCTTCCCTCTTCTGTAATTGGATTTTGATCCTTTGTAAATCTCTTTTGCAATCAATAAAGATTTTACACACTTCAAATGTTCCTATCCAACAATCTCGATTGCATATTAATATGAGTTTAGGCTCTTTTTCTTTTATACGCTTTGAAATAAGTGGACTTTGCTTCATGAAAACTCTTTTGCCGTTACAAGTGAACATATAGATGTTCTCTTTACCTTTGTGGGTAGTGTCAATATCATGTTGTCATGGTCTTCCTAAAAGAATATGACACTTGTCCATATCGACAACATCACAAGTAACATAATCTTGATAGAATTTGCCAATGAAAATATGAACATGATATAAATTCATTACCTTGATAGAGGAGCCTTTCTTGATCCAACCAATGGTGTAAGGATGAGGGTGTGGTTTCTTTTTTAGCTTCAAGTAGTCCATAAGTGCTCTAAAAATAATATTCTCACAACTCTTGTTGTCAATGATAAGATTGCTTTTCTTGTTTTTGACTGAACACTTTGAATAAAAGATTTGATGTCGCTACGTAGTGTCAGGGGTCTTTTGGTCGCACTGCAATCTCTGAACAACACAAGTTGCAGATTCATTGATGGTTGTAAGGATATATAGTAGTGGTCATTGAGAAAAATTAGAAGATGGATGATATGGTGGTGGTCATTATGGTGGAGGTTGATGTGGTGGTGGTTGATTTCGTGGGGGTTGAAATGGTGGAGGAAGATGTGGTGGAGGAAGATGAGTAGATTGAAGATCATGTCTGCTTCGGTACGTACTACTAGCCAGACTTTGACCGTCGATCTTGAGGGACAATCTCTTGAGTTATTGGACTACGCTGTCCAAGGTTGACTTGATAGCACCAACCCCTCTTTCAGCAGTGCCCGTCCTTGTGGAAAGGCTTTATAATTCATCGTTATCTCCTACCATTGCCGAAAGTAACTAAAGCTCTGATACCACTTGACGCAGACAAGAAAGTGAAGATACTGGTTAGATCTCGTTCTAGCACCAACGAAGCCTGAAAGAGACCTTCAGGTAGGAAAGTACTCGAATCCATGAGCAAAAGAGAACAACTCGAATCTACGAGCAATTGAAAAGAGAAACTGAGGAGAGGATTACTTCGTAGTAGTAATGGCTTCATAATCGAATCTTGTAAGTTTTTTTTGTTGTTCTTTTGTTGCTTTCGGCTGCCAACTTAGAAGGAAATTTTCATCTCAAGAAATTGAAATCACCCAGAGGGGGGATGAATAGGTGAAATGCTAATCAACGCACAATTTAAAAATGAGATGATGCAAGGATCACTCAAAGTAAGATTAGAAGCCGGATACCCCGTGAAGGGCTCTGAACTCCTTCCTCGTGATTCCTCTAACTAAGAGTTTGAGGTGCGCAATGCAATCTTGTTGTGAGAGTATAGATCGACAATATAAGAATGAATGAATAGAAAGTAAGAAATACAAGTAAACCAATCACAAACACAGAGATTTGTTTTGAGGTTCGAGCACCCAGCTCTACGTCCCCGCCTTCACCCAGAAGGATTTTCGATCCACTAGAATTTTCACAAAGGATTGCAATCACTAGGGAGTACCCAACTCCTCAATCACACTCCTCTAGTCTAGAGGTAGTGTAGCCACAAATACAGTAATCACTTGGTGATGAAAAGACCACAAACTCTCTTTTGAAAAACTTTTCTTTACAAAACCCTAGAGAATAATATGTAGGATTGAAGCTCAAGGTTTGTAAGTGAAAAATAAAAGAAAGTAGAAGAGAGATTTGATTCAAAAACTTCAGAAATAAATCAGAAATTAGAGCACAAAAACTGAGAGTAAAAATTTCTTTCAAGAATACTCAAATTTTGAATTCTTTGCAAATGTTGTTGTAATTCTCCTTAACCCCAACCACCCCTATTTATAGGATTTAGGTAGGGATTAAAGGGTAAATGTTTATTTTGACTAATCAGGAAGAATATGACCAAAAACCAGCCTAAAATCACATTTTAAGATTAAAATCACGTTTTAAAAAATGTTTAAAAAACTAGCCGTTTGGCAGAAAAACCAATCACGGTCGACCGGCCGGTCGACCGATTTTCAAAAATTTCTGACCATTGGCTGACTCCGGTCGACAGCCCGGTCGACCGTCCCAAACCGAGAGTTTGGGTCAGTCAGTCGGTCGACCGCTCGGTCGACCGTCATGGGGTCCGGTCGACCGCCCGGTCGACCGGGGAACATGCACACATGCACACCCCCATAGGTCAGAACTGCGGTCGACCGCGCGGTCAACCGTTCTGACCTGTAGTAGAGCCGGTCGACCGCCCGGTTGACCCCAACAGGTCATAGGCTGAAAAACAATTAGAAATATGTTTGAAGATTATGTTATTTTTAAATGGATTTTTGCAAAAGGCTTTGTAAAATCCAATAGGCTAAGTATATACATACTGAAATAGTACTTCAAAGTATTTTAAACAAGAGTCAAAAATAATCTTTTGAAAACACGTGCAATTTTGTGTGTGTGGGGTATTTTGAGCTTCAATACTATATACTATTCTTTAACAAATTAACAACATAAAGATCGATAGGAAGGCGTCTCTGAATCGCGTTGCTTAGTTAGAGTCTCCTCTCCTATGAGTGAGTCCTCTTGCGCCATCAACCTTGCAGCATGCTTTAGAATGCTTGAGCCATCAAGACTTGTACAAACCTGAAATTCATTCTAGAATCTCTATTAGTACCAAATAGCTTTTATATGGTTTGTTATCATCAAAACGCATAAAATGGAGAGTGTAACCTTTGGGCCAATAGAAATACTGTGCAGTCCCAGATGGCAAAATCGGTAGCACGAAAGTGAGTCCCAGGAATTCTTCTCTTTTTGTTAAATTGGTTTCTGCTTGAAAAGAAAATTTATAAATACTGTGACTGTAGTTTATAATTGTGTAAATATATTTTGCACACAGTCACATCCTCGGCAACCAGCAAGGGCTGATGTGTGTGCAGCAGAAGGGAATCCACAACTGACAATCCCCGTCGGTGGCTTCTTGATTGGCCCAGTTTTGTTCAAGAGCAAATGCAAGGGGGAGTTGACAATATAATTAAACGGTAATGCACCTGAGTGTTTCGTTTTCGTTTTAAATTTTAGTCTGCTTGATATACATTGTAAGTCTGGAAGCAGACGATGTCTAATGAAATTTCTTTCGCCTTTTCTTTCGTTCAGACACTGTCACTCAGCTTTGTCACAAACGCGAGCATAAAGGGCATCACCTCTCTGAACAGAAAGTTCTTCCATTTCAACATTTTCGCTTTCAAGAATGTCGACATCTGTTGTATCACGATCTAGGCACCCGAAACAACCCTACACTGGCGGCAACCGCAACTCTATTGTATCGGGCACCGACAACGTGATGTAGGAGATCAACCAAAACAAGCAGCAGGAGATCAAGATTTAATAGCAGGCTAGACACAGTTCTCGGTCGACCGCCCGATTGACCGAGAAAGCAAGTTGAAGTCATCGGTCGGCCGCGTGGTTGATCGACCAAAAATAGAGAAGCGACCATTGTTGTCGAACGACCGCCCGGTCGATCGACTAAAAACAGAGAACTGATTCTCTTAGCCAGTCGACTGGCATTGCACACTTTTGACTAGCGGTCGGCCGCCCAGTTGATCGCTAGTCAGGTAACATTTTAGGATTTAGTTTTCGGGTTCGATTTAAACTCTGAATTGTTTTTCTTTTATTTTCTTTAGGAATCCTAAATAGGTTAGTACTCTAGTTTAAGCCTATTTAAAGCCATTGTATCTTTGTAATTTGACATTAAATATTTACTTTTGATTAAACAAACTTTGAGTTTTCCCTTTATTTGCTCTTGGATTCGAGTTATTATTCTTTTACTCGTGAATTCGAGTATTACTCCCTACCTGAAGGCATTATTCATGGTTCGTTAGCTCTAGATTGTGATCTAACCATTGTTTCACTTCTTTGCCTGCTTCAAGTGGGATCAGATCTTCGGCTACTTTTCGGCGATGGCAGAAGACAATAATAGATTGCAAAGCCTTTTCATAAGGATGAGCACTGCTGAAAGGGAGGTCGACATTATTAAGTCAAATTTGGACAGCTAATAAGGAAAGAATAGTGGAGTAGAATTGCACAGATATTCAACAAAAGAGAGAAGGTTTAGAGTCAACCTTAGGTGCTTGATTACTCCAAAATGTATTCACAATGCTTAATGTATTCCTTCCAAATCACCGTAGTAGCATAAGCTATACGGGTCGATCCTCGAGGAGAGCTCATGATGGAAGCTTTACGGTTCGATTGTTGAAGAAAGAAAACGAAAGTTCTTCTTTGTTTCAAAAGAATGAGAAAGACATGGAAAAATAGGTGAAAGGAATTGCGGTGGATTTGTACATGAAAATAGAAACGATATAAGAAAGTGAAAAGAATTTGAAAACAAGAATTGCTTTAGAAAGAATGCTAAAAGAAAAGAAACTTGTAAAAGACTTTTAGATGGGAAAACCATGACTAGCTAACCTTACTAATTTGCTAACTTACTAATCTCCATTATGGTGATGCATGCCTCATGTTGGTTCATCGGCAAGTGTTTGTCTTGCTTGTTGGTCAATGTACTTTCCCACTTGATAGATGGGTGATCATCTTGGACTTATCTTGTAGCCTCATTAATTTCATCGGCTCTCAAGATAGACTTTCAATGGTGGAATCGAGGAGTGTCACTCAAGGGATGCTAAGGAAGAAGATACAAAATTCATTAGTCATTCAAAGCCATACATAAAGTTAGCATTGAAGTAAGAAAGTTGTACAACAAATAGCATATGGTTGGTGCTCCATCTCCATGTTCCATCAAGGCGCTTGTTCTAAAGACAAGGCTCTAAATGAGGCACACATGAATCATATGGAATTACAACAAGAGTTTGCCAAGAATGAAAGTAACCCATCGGGGATGAAAGAGACTCAACATTTACAAGATTAAGAATTAGCAATCACCCAAGAGTTAGAAGTTAGCAAAGTTAGTGGTTAGCTAGTCATGTTAGAAGAAGTTAGCTATCCATTACACTAGAAAGAAAACAACAAGACATTATGCTATGAAAGTAAAGCTTGAAGGAAATAAAGCAAGAAATGAAAAGCACTAGAAATTGCAATAGAAGAGAAAGTAGATTGGATTAATCCTTGCTTTGCTTCAAGTTGTCACCCCTTGATTACAAGCTTTCACTCTCTCACTATCTCTCTCTTGCAGAATTTCTAGGAGGAAGAAGAAGACTAAGAGCACTAAAAACCTAGAGAAAAATCAAAAATTACAAGCTCTTTCCTCTATTCTCTCCTCTCTCCCTCGTACTAGCCCTGATGGTCTATTTATAGGCCTCAGAAGAATCAGCTCCCAAATCTGAACCATCGGATCAAATCTCAGCCCCAACGGCCAGATTCCTGCCGCGGAAACGCGGCCAGAGCCGCGTTTCCGCGACAGAATCTAGGCCGTTATGCCAGCGATTTCTGTTGCTGGTTTGTTACAGGTTGTTATCCACGTTGGCGCTTCTAGAAGGCTGACTGGGCGCATGGATGAATCCAGAAACTGGGCTATTCTTTTGGGCTTCTCTTTAGGCCTTTAATTAATCCTTTTATTCTTGATATTTACATGGATTTGTGGGCCTCTTCTCCATTAAAATATGGACCTGCAAAAATAGAGAGAAAAGGAGTAAAAAACCAATTTTTATTGATAATATGCATAAGATAGAGGTGGAAGATGATGCAAAAATGAACTATAATCACACCCCCATACTTAGCTTTTGCTCGTCCCCGAGCAAAAAAGAAAGAAAAGAAAAATCCTAACTAGATTATTACACCACTTTCGTAGGTGACACGATTGCACTGAGCACGTGCAACAAGCCGTTAAACCTCTAGGTTACCCTAGAGGAGGAGTGTTGTCTCCTGAGGGTTTTCAGCGGATTGCACCCACAAAATCCATAAAGAAAATAAAAGTGTTAGTGAAAATTTTGATCCATGTTTTAAAGATTCTTACTTGAGTTATAAGTTTCAGGTTACCCTAAACTTGTCATTCCTCTTATAAGCGTCTATTTAGAGTTTTGTTTTCAATTTAGGTTAAGTTTTAAGAAAAAGATCAAAAACTAGATTTTGCATCAATCCTAGTATATATACATCTATAAATATGAAGAATTTTTCTTAGACTAAGTTTAGTTATTTACTAATATATATAACATTTTTTTAATTTATTTTATATACAATATTTATTTATTTACATTTCCTTAGCATTCCTTAGGCTTTCTAATTTACCCTTGTAGCGAGCCTCTTACCATGACTCCCAAGCCAGTCGGTCTTAGGGCACCAGATGAGAAAACATCCCTCGGGTTTGATGACTCGAGTAAATTAGGCCATGAATACTAAGGACTTAACCACCTTTAGGCGTGACTTGCCATGCTTCTTGAGGCACGACTAACCAGCTTAATTAGTGGCTAAGTAATTATTTAGTTATTTATATACATATTTTTTTCTTTTTCTTTTTTATATATATATATATATTTTATTATATATATATATGTAAATAAAGTCACAAAAGTCTTTGATTAATCCTTCAATATGTTTAATGTATATATCCTAAAGAAAGAATTAAAATCTAGTAATCTTTCTTATCCTTTTTTACTTAACCTAAAAATTCAACAAAACTCCTCTTTTCAACTTATAATTAGAAATCATAGTTAAGAGCTTCCTTAATCCCTAAAGTCAAGCTTGATTCTTTAATCATGGATCAAGGATTTCCCTTTTTTTATTTATATTTTTTTATTTTTCTAAAAGAAAAAGTAAAATCTAAAAGAAAATAAAAAAATCTACAAAGAAAGGTAAAATCTAAAAAATAAAAAACCTAAAAAGAAAATGAAAATCCTAGAAATAAAAATAAAAAGCCTAAAAAGAAAATAAAAATCCTAGGTTAGAATCTACCCCCCCATACTTATCTCATGCATTGTCCTCAATGTATGCAAGATAAAAAGATGCATGAAATAGGTAAAAGGTATGAAATCACTCCATCCGCCGTTTTGGACCCGCGGTGGTGCTAGGTCCAGCCGACTGTGATCGTCTGAGCCCCGCCTCAATGCGGTCCAACCTCGAGGATTGCTCCTCCACCTTCTTTCTAAGCCTGACCTGCCCCCTAAAAATTTTCTTCATGCCCTTCCAGATGGTGGACATGAAGGCTCGTGAATCTGTTGGGGGATCCTTACGCCAAAACTCAGGCTCATCTTCCTCCTGAAGACTCTCCTCAGAGGAGGACTCCACTGGCACATCTTCGGGCTGGACACTAGGAGTCCAAACCGCGTGCAAACAGCTATTATAGGAACTGGTGGGTCGCTCAGGTGTCACAAACACTCGGTCAAAGGAATCAAATACGGAGTCCGGTAGGAAAGTCCTACACAGACGCGTAATCAGAATAGGATGGGAGTGTTTGGCACCCCGTGTGCGGGAGGAGTTGGCAATGATCGCGTGGAAGATGACCTTATTTAAGCAGACCGTGTGTTGCCTGGTCATTAAATCATGAATTATTTGCAACACCGGGCGGTTGAAGGAAGTTGTGTGGTCCAGCCCTAAAATGTTACGTTGGATCCAGCGTCCAACGCAGCGTACGTTCCTAAAGGTAGTGCTGGCCTTAAGCCCATGGTCCTGCTCAGTGCAGCGAGCCCCCATGAGTGTCATATAATCGATCAGTGGGAGGGGATCGCTGTGCTGTGGGTGAATGGGGACATGTGTGTGTTCCTCAAGAAGAGGAAGAGTGATGAACAAGTCGCCCAAGGGCATGTGTACGGTGAATTGGTATGTGTGTGTGTCAACAGATGCATGGTCAATATTAGTGTAGAACATTGTCACCAATTCGGGACAATAAAAGACATCGTTCTCAGAGTTATTGTACACTAACGTATACCAATCCCAAGCCCTAATTCGATCTAGAAACATATGGCCATACCCATTCGGATCACATAATATTTTCCCAAAGTCTTTCTCAGCAAATATCAAAGGTGCCATGCTAATAATCTAGGATCAAAGCAATAAAATTGGAGAGATCAAGATTCAAACCGCCCCCGGAATTCGTGGGGGAAAACAAATCTCGATCTTGCAGAGGGCACAGGAGATGGATTCGGGAAGATGTGGCACCAGATCGGCCACCGGGGAACAAAATCGATCGGTGAAGACTTTGGCGGCGCTCCAGAAACGTCAGTACAGCCACGGATCTGCGGCTCTGGTCGCGGAGTCGCGGCTTTCTTGGAGAAGCAGAGGATCGGGAAAATTTGGTGAGACGGCGCTTTGAGAGGGGTTTCAGATCTGAGGTTGATTTTGCGTTTGAGGGAGTAGAAGTGGGTTAAAGAGGATATTTATAGGAGGGAAAAGATTGGGAGTTCCACTTTTATCCCTAGGTAAAAAGATATTTACAAACCTAGGGACTTGAAATTTTGAAAGAAGGAGTTTGACCCTAGGGAAAAAGAGTTATGGAGAAACCTAGGGTTTTGAGGGATTTGAATTTTGAAAGTTGTAGAACTCTTTTAAAGGAATTTGCACAAAAGTCCCTCATTTTCTTCTTCTTTTTTTTAAATATATTTATTTACAAAAAAGTGTACAAAAACTATTTACAAGGAATATGTACAAGTGTGTCCATTGCCTAAGCTTTTCTTTGGTCGTTTCCCTCTAGCCCATTTTCATCGTTCCAGTGTGTTTGTTTGCGCGGGCTCAGTTGGGAAACGAGTGCAATAATTTTCTGAGCCTTAGGCATTTCCAGTCTCAATGGCTTATTGTTATTCATCCTCATTTCACCACAAGGTTCACTGAAAATTTCTTCATCACCACTTTTTTCACTCTGAACTTCTTCATTCCCAATGTTAAGAAATTCCAGCTCTTCTCTATACAAATCCTCAAAACTAAGGTCAACATCTTCCTTTAGAGTTGTACAATTAGTTAACCGACCCCGGGTTGGCTCATCCAGACACCTGATTTCATCAGCGAAGAGGTCTTCAAAATTTATATCAATTGGAGGTTCTTGAATCATATCCTCATGGGATACATTCACAGTTAGCTCACTGAAAGTGAAGATATCCAAATCAAATTTCCCCTTTTGAAAGGGTACTCGGATAACAGGATTTTCCACTTCAAGAGAATCACAAACTTGTGACTCATCTTTACTTTTTTCCTCACAATTGTTTCTGACAAAGTTAACCTCGAATGTTTGATCTTTAATCCTACGAGGTTGCATGCTGAAGACATTCAATTCTCTCGTCATATCCCCAAAAGTTATCCTCATTGACCCATTCCTGCAATTTATGATGGCATTTGCTGTGGCCAGGAATGGTCGTCCCTAGATGACATGAGTTTGAGCCCTATGATTGGTATTAGACACAGGTTGTGTCTCAAGAACTACAAAATCCACAGGGTAAATGAACTCCCCAACTCTGACAAGGACATCGTGAATTTCCCCCTTGGGTCTCTTGACAGAGCGATCAGCCAGTTGTATCGTCATTTGGGTCGGGCGGAGATCACCTAACCCTAATTGTTGGTACACAGAAAAAGGCAGGAGATTGATACTGGCCCCCAAATCAAGTAGTGCCCTATTGATGTAGTCTGTCCTATGACACAAGATATGGTCGGGCTCCCTGGGTCCTTGTATTTGACAGGAATGGGCCCAGTGAACAACTCACTGATGTGTGATGCCAGGAAGACTTTCTTAGGGACTTGTGTTTTCCTCTTCTTGGTGCATATTTCCTTTAAGAATTTTGCATATGATAGCACTTGTTGTATGGCATCAAGAAGAGGGACATTGATTTGGACCTTGTTAAACATTTCTCGTATCTTCTCCATATGAGCATTCAACTTGTGATTTGTAAGCCTATTTGGAAATGGTGCCCTAGGTTTATAAGGTTGCTCATCGATTTTTTTCTTTCCCTTGGCTTTTGATGGCTCAGTACTAGAAGATGGATTGTCAGAAGTTAGTTGTACTGGAATTGGAGGGGTTGACTTTGGTACTGGATGGGATGGTTGAGTAGAAATCCTATTATCTACCTGTTTTCCAGATCTCAGGATATGAATAGCATTGCAATGACTGGGGCCCATGTCTTCCACTTCATGCAAAGGGAAGTGATTTTTGGGATTGGGCATTGGCTGACTTGGAAACATTCCTTTTTGTCTCTCATTGAAAGAATTATTCAGTTGCCCAATTTGGATCTGTACTTTGTTCATATCCTGTTGATGGTTCTTCATTAGAGTTTCTATCATCTTTTCCAACTTTGATAGTTTGTCATCTGAATCATTCTGGGGTGGATGTTGGTGATATGGAGACTGGAAGTGTGTTTGATAGTATGGTGGGCTCTGATAGGATTGTGATTGTGGTGGACTTTGATATGGATGAAAATTCGGTGAACTACGATTGAGACTGTGTTGAGGAGGCTGAGCATTATATGGATGTGGAAATGGTGGCCTGTGTTGCTCAGGACCAGACTGACTCCACGAAAGATTTGGATGGTTTCGCCATCCCGGGTTGTATGTACTGGAGTGTGGATTGTGATTGGGTCTGGTGAAAGTGGCATTCGTATTCTCCTGATATGATTGAGACTGGTATATAGGACACTCCTCGAAGACATAGTTGAGGTCATGACAATAGGTACAACCCGGTTTGACAACAGGTGATGGGTTGACCTGATTAACAACAGAATGTTCCCTTGACTCAAGCAGTTCTATCCTCTTCATTAATTGTGTGATCTTAGCCTCAGCGGCTATGGAGGATTCTATGGAATGCATACCGGTTCTGGAAGTGGTGGGAGTGGGTTTATCAGGGCATGACTCCCACTGAATTGTTTTCTCAGCTAAGGCTTCAAAGAGATCCCACCCCTGGTTCTCATCTTTCTTCAAAAATTCCCCTTGGCACATGGATTCAAGGAGTGTTTTCGTTTGGTTATCAAGTCCGTCATAGATAATTTGGCATTGCCGCCATTTCTCTATGCCGTGATGAGGACATAAGGCTAGGAGGTCTTTGAAACGCTCAAAATATTTCCAGAAGGGTTCGTTTGATTCCTGCTTGAATTGCATGATGTTTTTTCGCATGAGGGCTGTCTTGTGAATGGGGTAAAATTTCTTAAGAAAGACCTTTACAAAATCATCCATGAAGATATCGAACTGGCGGGAAGATTGTAAAGCCATTTCTTAGCTAAGTCTTTCAGTGCAAAAGGTATGAACCTTAACCTAACAGCATCCTCAGTCAATTGGGAAATTCTCATCATTACGCATACTTCTTCAAACTCTCGAATGAAGAAGTACGCGTCCTCAGACTCTAAACCATGAAATCGTGAAAGTGTATTGATGAATTGTGGTTTCAGCTCAAAATGATTTCCATTGGTAATAGGGAGAAGAATGCATGATGGAAGGGAGGTGCGAATCGGATAGAATCTGTCTTGAAGCGAAACGTTGTTTTCCATTATGTGAAGTGGTGGTGTTGGTGCAAGTGTAGAAATTCTAACAAGTCTTGCAGAATCTGGATCCTGGTACCACTCTTGCATATACAGTCACAAACAACGTTCACCGATCACACCAACGAAAAGAAAAAATAACAAACAATAAAAGAAAAATCAATCCCAAGCTATCTAGGATTCCTGGACCTAGACGACTCCTAACTGTTCGATGAACCAAAGAAGGTTGTTGCTTGAATCAGACCACAGCTAATCAGCCAGGTAGGGGCAAAATACGGTGGGAAGTATCCGTGCGTAAGCAACGGGCCTTAATTACGCCAAACCACGGTATCTTCGAGGCTTAACCTTTTAATCCCCAGCCTTAGACACTGATTTCACCAGAGCATGAATCAAAATCAACTTCCAACTTCAGCCGATCTCCTACTAAGTCCGGATATCCCTAGGGCCAACGTCTATCAGATTTTATTAAAAGCTTGGGATTGTGAGTGCTTGGAAAATGATTTTTGGGCCAAGGAAAGGGTGATGAAATCCCCCACCTTATCTTATTTATGGGTTATGCCCTTAAAATCAGTTTGGTGCAAGTGTACAGTATAAGCAAATAAGGTTCACTCAAAGCGATATAAATCAACCAAGAAGCGAGTCCTAGTCAAAATGCAATGCGCACGTACCTTGCTCAAGCACTCTTCAACAGTAAAGTAAATGAATTGAAAAGACACGTGCCTAGAAATGCAAACGTCTAATCAATTTTTAACTTTGCAACCAATATTTTACTGTTGATTATTAGCAGGAATATGGTGAAGCATATAAGAATTAAGTATTGCAGCAGCTGTTATTTTGCAGAAAATTGTGAGTAGTTCACTCTTCTTTACCGCGGATCCGCGGCTTTGGCCGTGGAATCGCGGCAAATCAGAGGGCAACTGGTCTCTGCTTTCTAGAGCAGAGGCCCAGGGCCACTTATATGTCACTGCAATTCTAGTTTTCCTGTTTCTTCACCTGTAACCTGCAACAGAGAAGAAAGTTCGTTTAGTTCTTCAATTGAACCAAAACCGTTGCTTTCCCCGGCAACGGCGCCAAAAATTTGATAAGGAAAGAATAGTGGAGTAGAATTGCACAGATATTCAACAAAAGAGAGAAGGTTTAGAGTCAACCTTAGGTGCTTGATTACTCCAAAATGTATTCACAATGCTTAATGTATTCCTTCCAAATCACCGTAGTAGCATAAGCTATACGGGTCGATCCTCGAGGAGAGCTCACGATGGAAGCTTTACGGTTCGATTGTTGAAGAAAGAAAACGAAAGTTCTTCTTTGTTTCAAAAGAATGAGAAAGACATGGAAAAATAGGTGAAAGGAATTGCGGTGGATTTGTACATGAAAATAGAAACGATGAAAGAAAGTGAAAAGAATTTGAAAACAAGAATTGCTTTAGAAAGAATGCTAAAAGAAAGGAAACTTGTAAAAGACTTTTAGATGGGAAAATCATGACTAGCTAACCTTACTAATTTGCTAACTTACTAATCTCCATTATGGTGATGCATGCCTCATGCTGGTTCATCGGCAAGTGTTTTTCTTGCTTGTTGGTCAATGTACTTTCCCACTTGATAGATGGGTGATCATCTTGGACTTATCTTGTAGCCTCATTAATTTCATCGGCTCTCAAGATAGACTTTCAATGGTGGAATCGAGGAGTGTCACTCAAGGGATGCTAAGGAAGAAGATACAAAATTCATTAGTCATTCAAAGCCATACATAAAGTTAGCATTGAAGTAAGAAAGTTGTACAACAAATAGCATATGGTTGGTGCTCCATCTCCATGTTCCATCAAGGCACTTGTTCTAAAGACAAGGCTCTAAATGAGGCACACATGAATCATATGGAATTACAACAAGAGTTTGCCAAGAATGAAAGTAACCCATCGGGGATGAAAGAGACTCAACATTTGCAAGATTAAGAATTAGCAATCACCCAAGAGTTAGAAGTTAGCAAAGTTAGTGGTTAGCTAGTCATGTTAGAAGAAGTTAGCTATCCATTACACTAGAAAGAAAACAACAAGACATTATGCTATGAAAGTAAAGCTTGAAGGAAATAAAGCAAGAAATGAAAAGCACTAGAAATTGCAATAGAAGAGAAAGTAGATTGGATTAATCCTTACTTTGCTTCAAGTTGTCACCCCTTGATTACAAGCTTTCACTCTCTCACTATCTCTCTCTTGCAGAATTTCTAGGAGGAAGAAGAAGACTAAGAGCACTAAAAACCTAGAGAAAAATCAAAAATTACAAGCTCTTTCCTCTATTCTCTCCTCTCTCCCTCGTACTAGCCCTGATGGTCTATTTATAGGCCTCAGAAGAATCAGCTCCCAAATCTGAACCGTCGGATCAAATCTCAGCCCCAACGGCCAGATTCCTGCCGCGGAAACGCGGCCAGAGCCGCGTTTCCGCGGCAGAATCTAGGCCGTTATGCGAGCGATTTCTGTTGCTGGTTTGTTACAGGTTGTTATCCACGTTGGCGCTTCTAGAAGGCTGACTGGGCGCATGGATGAATCCAGAAACTGGGCTATTCTTTTGGGCTTCTCTTTAGGCCTTTAATTAATCCTTTTATTCTTGATATTTACATGGATTTGTGGGCCTCTTCTCCATTAAAATATGGACCTGCAAAAATAGAGAGAAAAGGAGTAAAAAACCAATTTTTATTGATAATATGCATAATATAGAGGTGGAAGATGATGCAAAAATGAACTATAATCACACCCCCATACCTAGCTTTTGCTCGTCCCCGAGCAAAAAAGAAAGAAAAGAAAAATCCTAACTAGATTATTACACCACTTTCGTAGGTGACACGATTGCACTGAGCACGTGCAACAAGCCGTTAAACCTCTAGGTTACCCTAGAGGAGGAGTGTTGTCTCCTGAGGATTTTCAGCGGATTGCACCCACAAAATCCATAAAGAAAATAAAAGTGTTAGTGAAAATTTTGATCCATGTTTTAAAGATTCTTACTTGAGTTATAGGTTTCAGGTTACCCTAAATTTGTCATTCCTCTTATAAGCGTCTATTTAGAGTTTTGTTTTCAATTTAGGTTAAGTTTTTAAGAAAAAGATCAAAAACTAGATTTTGCATCAATCCTAGTATATATACATCTATAAATATGAAGGATCTTTCTTAGACTAAGTTTATTTATTTACTAATATATATAACATTTTTTTTAATTTATTTTATATACAATATTTATTTATTTACATTTCCTTAGCATTCCTTAGGCTTTCTAATTTACCCTTGTAGCGAGCCTCTTACCATGACTCCCAAGCCAGTCGGTCTTAGGGCACCAGATGAGAAAACATCCCTCGGGTTTGATGACTCGAGTAAACTAGGTCATGAATACTAAGGACTTAACCACGTTTAGGCGTGACTTGCCATGCTTCTTGAGGCACGGCTAACCGGCTTAATTAGTGGCTAAGTAATTATTTAGTTATTTATATACATATTTTTTTCTTTTTCTTTTTTTTATATATATATTTTTATTATTATATATATATATATATGTAAATAAAGTTACAAAAGTCTTTGATTAATCCTTCAATATGTTTAATGTATATATCCTAAAGAAAGAATTAAAATCTAGTAATCTTTCTTATCCTTTTTTACTTAACCTAAAAATCTAACAAAACTACTCTTTTCAACTTATAATTAGAAATCATAGTTAAGAGCTTCCTTAATCCCTAAAGTCAAGCTTGATTCTTTAATCATGGATCAAGAATTTCCCTTTTTTTATTTATATTTTTTTATTTTTCTAAAAGAAAAAGTAAAATCTAAAAGAAAATAAAAAAATCTACAAAGAAAGATAAAATCTAAAAAATAAAAAACCTAAAAAGAAAATGAAAATCCTAGAAATAAAAATAAAAAGCCTAAAAAGAAAATAAAAATCCTAGGTTAGAATCTACCCCCCCAATACTTATTTCATGCATTGCCCTCAATGTATGCAAGATAAAAAGATGCATGAAATAGGTAAAAGGTATGAAATCACTCCCTCCGCCGTTTTGGACCCGCGGTGATGCTAGGTCCAGCCGACTGTGATCGTCTGAGCCCCGCCTCAATGCGGTCCAACTTCGAGGATTGCTCCTCCACCTTCTTTCTAAGCCTGACCTGCCCCCTAAAAATTTTCTTCATGCCCTTCCAGATGGTGAACATGAAGGCTCGTGAATCTGTTGGGGGATCCTGACGCCAAAACTCAGGCTCATCTTCCTCCTGAAGACTCTCCTCAGAGGAGGACTCCACCGGCACATCTTCGGGCTGGACACTAGGAGTCCAAACCGCGTGCAAACAGCTATTATAGGAACTGGTGGGTCGCTCAGGTGTCACAAACACTCGGTCAAAGGAATCAAATACGGAGTCCGGTAGGAAAGTCCTACACAGACGCGTAATCAGAATAGGATGGGAGTGTTTGGCACCCCGAGTGCGGGAGGAGTTGGCAAAATTTACCAAGACTCTGTTGCTCGTGACATTGTTGATATGGATGCATGTCATATATTGTTGGGGATACCATGACAACACGATGTTAATGTTACCACAGACGTAAAGAAAATATGTATATGTTCGATTGGAAGGGTAAAAGAGTTGCCATGAGACCTATTCTACCTACTCTGAAGACTACAAAAGAATAGAAGCTCAAGTTCATATCCATATGCAACTGAGGCGAGTTCCTAGTGGAATCAAATGAGAAAAAACAAGATTTGCTTTAGTTGTCAAAGAAGAAGTCACTCCACCCACTGAAATACACGAGAAGATGAGACCATTGCTGGAGGAGTTTAAAGGAGATGATCAATTTTTCAAGATGATATATTTTATTCCTTATCGGAAGACTTTCGACACATTGTACGTGGCAAGTTATTCTTCCAAGAGGTTGTGTGATTACATGACATGCCGAGTTTCATTATTTCAGATCGGGTTAGCAAGTTATTAGCTACTTTTTGGACTACTCTATGGACAATATCTGACACATTACTGAAGTGTAGTAGCACGGCGCATCCTCAAACTGATAGACAAATGAAAGTTATCAACTTGCACCTTAGGCAACTTGTTGAGAAGTATATGTGGAGACAAACTAAAAAAGTATGGGCCATTCAAGATCATGAAGAAGATCAGTGATAATGCCTATGTCATAGATCTTTCAAGCGATATGGTGATGTCCAAGACATTTAATACGACAGATCTCTACGAATACCACCCTACCGAGCAGCTCTATCATGATTATAACTCAATGACGAGTTCTCTTAAAGAGGTAGGGACTGATGTAGGAGATCAAGGTTCAACAGCAGGTCAGACACAGTTCTCGATCGATCGCCTGATCAACCGAGAAAGCAAGTTGAAGCCGCCAGTCGATAGTCCGGTAGACCGACCAAAAAACAAAGAAATGATCATTGTTGCCGTTTGACCTCCTAATCGACCGACTAAAAATAAAGAATTGAGTCTCTTAGCCGGTCGACCGCCCAGTCGACTGGCAATGCATACTTTTGACTAGCAGTCAACTGCCCAGTCGACTGCCAGTTGTGTGACGACAGATTCAGAATCAGTTTATGATTCAGTTTTCGGATTCGATTTGAACTCCGAATTGTTTTGTTTTTATTTTATTTTCTTTAAGAATCCTAGATAGGTTAGTACTCTAGTTTTTTAGCCTATTTAAGGCAATTATATCTTTGTAATTTGACATTGAATATTGAATTTTGATTAAATAAACTTTGAGTTTTCCCTTTATTTTCTCGTGAATTGGAGTTGCTGTTCTTTTGCTCGTGAATTCGAGTATTATCCCCTATCTAAAATCATTCTTCTGGGCAATAGAATGAGATCTAGTCATTTTTTCGCTTCTTTGCCTCCGTCATAATGTGACCGTGTTCGGGTCACCTATGGCCCTAGGCATGGGAACAGCACCGGCGGCCTTAGGATTGGTGTAACCCCCCGATCCTTAATGTACGTATCACAATATTAGTACTCGATACGGTGTATAAAGTTAATTTAACCTTTCTGATAGTCAGATTGAGCTGATTTCAGTTTCAGATATTATTTTCTAATATTTTAGATTTTTTAGAATTTTCTGAAATTTTTCTAGATTATTTTGAAAAATCTCCGTAGTCGGTGTCTACCGATACTGATAATCGGCTCTATTATTTTTAATTTACAAACAGAGTAGAATTTTGAGAATCTACTTTCATCTTGTGTCTTAAAAACATATTTTCTACGTTAGGATATTTTTGGAGATTTTTCTGAATTTATCAAAAATCGCACCAAACCGGTGTCGCCTAGTATCGGGTGATACATTCCAGGATTTTTAATCTGTAAACCAGATTAAATTTCTCCAAACCATTTTCATATTATGTCTCAAGATAATATTCTCTATTTTATATAATTTTTGAGAACTGTTCTGAACAAGTCAAAATTTGACCCTATTAAAATAATATTAAATTTCTTTTTTTTTTATTTCTTTTTCTTCTTTCTTCTTCTCCACTCTTATCCCAACCGACTTACCCATCCACCGCCTTCTCTCTCTTTTCCCTACTTAAAATCTCTCCCGCTCTCTCTGTCTCTCTCAATTTCTCCCCTCTCTCTCCCTCTCTCTCCCCCCTCTCACTTTTCCAGGCCAGGTCGGGGCTTGTCCCGCGCCCGTGGCCAGGTGGCTGGTCCTGGTGCGCCACCGCGCCCCGGCCAGGCGCCACCCCCTTCCCCTCTCCTTCTTCTCCTTTCCTTTTTCTTCTTTTTCTTCTCTTTCTTTTCCTGTTTTTCTTCTCCTTCTTCTTCTTCTTCCTTTTCTTTTTCTTTTCTTATTCTCTCTCCCTCTTCATCTCTTTCTCTCTCCCTCTTTCTCGCGTTCTCTGGGCGTCGCCACCGGGGAGGCGGACCCGCCATCGGCGAGGCTGGCTGGCTGTCGTCAGCCCTGTGCCCCCTCTCTCTCTCTCCTGCTGTCTTCCCTCCTCTCTCTTAATGGGTTAAAACCCATAAATCCTATACACCCATTAACCCACTAAACTCAAAATCCAAATCCAATAACCCCTCAACCCGACCCGTTAACCCTATAGCCTATAACTTAAGTTAAATGGGTTCAGGTTATGGATCTGAACCCGACCCGTTAACAACTCAAACTCGATTCATTATAAAGGTAAACTTTTATATACACCGCTGACAATTTATTACATATACGAATTAGTCCTTTTTATTACATATTTAACCTACTTTTATGATTTTTAGTGTTCGGGTGATAACTGGAGCATCCGGAGTCCGATATGGACGATTCTGGAACCGTTGCGATCGTGAGAAAGAGAGCTACCTTTTAATGGCTAGTTTGTGAGTGTTTTTCTTCTATAACTTATATTATTTTATAAATTATATTTATTCAGATATCATAAATTGATTGATTGCTTTTAGGTAATAAATCTTGATTGTGGATAAATCATTATAAATATTGAAAGTACACCTAGAGGGGGGTGAATAGGTGTACCGCTAATCTAATGAACAACACTTAGTGCAACCAACGAGTGTAGCCGAATTCTCCGTGAAGGGCTCTGGACTAACTCCTCTTGATTCCTCTGAATAAGAGTTGAGGCACTATATGAAGCTCTTGTAGTTAAGCACAAGTGAGGCACACAAGCAAACACAACCAAGCATATAGGAATAAGTAATATGAATCAATGCAAGGCACAACACAAGCATATAAGTTATGACAATATGAATGATGCAATGCACAAATAAGTAGAGAGAGTTGAGAGTCAATTGATCAAACGCAAACAAGAAGATGTGTTTCGAGGTTCGAGCACCGAGCTCTACGTCCCCGCCTTCACCGAGAAGGATTTTCAATCCACTAGAAGTACCGAACTCCTCTCTCAACCAATACAACCTCCACTGAGGCAATACAAGTGGTCTACCGAAGACCTGAGTACCGAACTCCACCAATACAACTAAATCCACCTCACCAAGAGGGATACAAGCACCAACTCCAACTCCACCTCACCAAGAGGGAGTAAACCACAATCTCAACCTCTACCAAAGAGGGAGCAAGCCACCACTCCAATCAACCTCTACCAAAGAGGGATACAACAAATCAAGGAGGGTACAACAAGTGGTATATCTCAACCACAAACAATTTTCCCACAAATAAATGATCCTAATAGAATAGGATAGGAGATATAGCTCAAATGTGGAAAACAAAGTGTTTTTATCAAAGAAATTCCCTTGGGAAAACACCAAAGTAGATATAGAAATTTTAGATCAAAAACAAAAACCTAATTTCTTTGAAAAAAACAAAACACTTTAAAATAAATAGAGATTTAGAAATTTTGCACTCAAAACTTTTGGCTTGAAAACACTGAAAAGATGTGAATTTTTCTCCTTGAAAATCTAAGCCAAAATCCCAAAGAAATGGGGTTTATATAGGCCTCTCAAAGAAACTAGCCGTTGGGCTGATCTGTCAGCCTTGGCGGCTGGCGGTCGACCGCCAACGGTCAAATTTATGACCGTTGGAAGCCAGCAGTCGACCGTCCCAATCTAGAGAGCAAATGCTCTCTGGCCGGTCGACCGCCCGGTCGACCGCCCTTGCCTTACGGTCGACCGGCCCAAGTGGCAAACTAAGCGTGCACGTTTGGTGCAGGTCGGTCGACCGGTCCGGTCGACCGACTCTGGGTCCGGTCGACCGGCCCGGTCGACCGCCAGAGCCGGCAGGTTCTGTTTTAGGACAGAAAAATTGGTTTTTAATTATCTTTAAAAATCTCATAAAACTTCTAAAATTCCACAAAAAATAGTTTTATCATGATACATTGATATACAAACTTGTGTTAAAATTTTCAACACAAATTTCAAACATTTTGAACCATTTTTGTGTTATGAAAAAATTACCGAAAACCAAAACCCGTATTTTTCCAAACTTAGATTTTTCAATAGGAAATCCGATTTTTTCAAAACTCATTCAAATATAAAAACATGATACTTAAACACTTTTAGGCATGTTGCATATGGACACAAGTCCAATATACTTGAAACATATATATATCATTATTTTTTTTGACTTTATTTCCAAAAATATGTTTTGTTAAAACACAAAACCTAAACCACATGAATAGGCATATCAAACTAAGTTTATTTAGGACATGAAGCATGTATGTATATAGAACATATCTAATATACATTTAAACAAAGAAAACTTGTTTTGATCTTAACTATTCATGAAAACCAATATAGGTTAAACCAAAAAAAACCAATATCCAAAACATGAAACGTGTGTGTTGTGAACTTGAGCATATCACACTATTCTAATCTTTACAAATGGATCTAAAACACAATCTAAACTAGGTACCGAGGTCTTCTTGTAGAGCGCCGTCTCCAAGTCGACTCGATCCAAAACTCTGTGATCCACGAGCTAGACTCCAACGAGTGCTATATATGATCTTGTTGCTCGGGCTCTGGAATCACCATGCGAAAGGCTTCAAAACTCCTAATTGAAGTTAATCACCAACTAACATCTTGGTTAATGATCTGAAACTAAACATCACAAGATTATTAGTAAACATAACTACATGAGTTAATCATCATCAAAACTAGAGTGGAAGGCCTCTGGGCCAACAAATATAACTTATAATTATTAGAAACTCATTGTAATAAGAATAAACCTAATATTGCAAGTTGAATATGGGTGATTTAATAATAATAACAACAATAAATACTGAAATATACAGCTCTGACACAGTCATCATACCTACACAACCACTGACACTCGGGCCACTATTGCACCATATTCTTGGACACTATTATTTCATGTATTGTATCACAGTTAGATAACTATCGTTACATGTATATTGATCCACGGATAATCTATGACACTAGGCACTGTCACTAGACATGAATACGAGACACCATTATTTCATGCGCTGGTATCATCATTACACGGATACTGTAGTTCACTGGATATGGTATTACATGTTACACTGACCACTGTTATTACATGTACTAGTGATACACAAATATGTTACACGAATTATTGATACACTAATATGCTACACGGATACACGGATACGTTAATACACTGGATACTGTTACACAGATACTCTATATGCTATTATTCCATGTTTATACCTATATTACATAGATTCATTGGTATACATGCATTAATTATTCCTGTTGCATGGATCACTGTATATATTACATGACTTATTGCTAAGGGATATTCCTGTATTCTCATTGCATGATTATTTCCTGTTACTGATAGTGATATTCTCGTTATTGGACATGTGAGCTGTTGATATACGATGTGTGGAACTAAGTGCCACGTGAATCCAAGCCACGGGGGCCGCCTCTAGAATCCCACATCTATTGTTTCCCGTTATCTTGCTTTATGCTATCAACAGAGCTCAGGTCCTGTTATCATGTTACATGCAGCATGCACTATACTTGTTCTTGCTATGTTATGTACTCTAACTATGATAAAGATAAGTTGGGGATGGGGGAGACTTGACGGTCGATTAGATCTTATCGGGTGGATGTACTGGATTCATATTTATCCCACTACAGGGGATGGTAGTGCTACCTACCTATTGTATATAGCTCCATGAGCTCCCATATCTTGTTTCGTGCTTCCCTCTTAGCGGAGGGCCCTGGTCTCAGCAGCCAGGGGTCTGTTTAAGGCCGTGATCTCGGTATGCACGGGATACACCTATCCGATAAGAGCTCCTTGACCATTTGGTTTTCAATTAACATAATAAAACAGTATAAACAATAGTGACGTCAGGAACACTTATTATTTGGTCACTCTCTCGTTTGGATAATGGTACCCGTATGCCATGTCCGAATGGGTTCAACTGGAGTGCGGGCTCCAGTATGAACTGCCAGTGGTATGGGACACTAGAGGAGATTGATTAAAATATCAGGTGGTACTGATTGTTATTATTGTATAAATAACATGACTTGCCTGATACATGTTTAATCTTGTTTAGTTGTACTTATTACTATTCCTGATAATTTAGCCACGATCATGTTACATGTATGCCTTGTTCCACTTCCTGATACATGTTACACTTTCTGCAGTGGCATACTACTCATGTATAGGTATACTCTGCATTGCATATGTTCTGCTTTCTGTATACCTTGCAGATATCATTACTGTATATGTACGACACAGCAGTATGGTTATGTTGCATATGCACATCTGCATGTTCATTTCCATCACATCACCACTATACAATAGTAATTATTATATAAAACTGGATACTACTATAGACATGACCTGATGATAACATGCTAGGTAGTGATGGTATTAGAATATGACATTATTATATTTCTATTGATTATTAAATTCCTATTATATGATATCACTGATACATAAACATGTATTCTATATTATTATCGTGCCTGTATTACTATAGTATATATTACCGCTTCCTTCATTTTACCACTCACTCACTTTCTGATGACCCTAGGTTTGCGTGCCCAGGTTGGAGATCCGAGATATCATACTGTCAGAGATGTCATTGAATTCACGTAGGAGACTCGTCATCGATACCATTCATAGTTATCTTTATTATTTAGCCTTTATTTCCTTATTTATCCATATTTCTATATCTCCATGATCACTGACCCCTTTTGCAGGTATTCTTGTACTTATTTCATGCTAAAATTATTGTAACTATTGTATTTTTTCCTGTACTGAGGCTTAGCGTACGTACGTGAGGGTATCTCCGCCTTGCGTATGTACGTCGCCATAACGTCCCCATACCTGCGGGATTGGGGCGTTATATAGTGGTATCAGAGCCTAGGTTCACACCTGATGTCGGTAACCACCTGGGTCAATGCTCGGGCTCTTACCATCAATACAATCAGATTCAGATTAAAACTCATCTGTATCTGAATTTAGGGATTCCAGCTATGAGTACAAGAATGCCATTTCATTGACAATCCATTCCTTGATGCTATTCTATTCGCTCATCCCAGTTATCAATCAGACTATTCTGATTTTCTTCTTCCTTTCTCTTTATCCTATGGATTCCAATTCTCTATCTTTGACTCACGACACTAATTCTTCACCCTGCTTTCACTATCAGGATCAGAGTGCGCAGCGAAAGCGTCGTGGTCCCGTAACATTTAGGCTTTGGGGCTGTAAACATTGTTCTCACATCTGAATTAAAATTTTGAGGATGAAATTTTTTGTAAGGTGGGGAGAAATGTGACCCCCCCGATCCTTAATGTACGTATCACAGTATTAGTACTCGATACGGCGTACAAAATTGATTTGACCTTTTTGGTAGTCAGATTGAGCTGATTTCAGTTTCAAATATTATTTTCTAATATTTTAAATTTTTTAGAATTTTCTAGAATTTTCTAGATTATTTTGGAAAATCTCCATAGTCGGTGTCTACCGATACTGATAATCGGCTCTACGATTTTTAATTTATAAAAGGAGTAGAATTTTGAGAATCTGCTTTCATATTGTGTCTTAGAATCATATTTTCTATGTTAGGATAATTTTGGAAAATTTTCTGAATTTATCAAAAATCGGGCCAAACCGGTGCGCCCAGTATCGGGCGATACATTTCAGGATTTTTAATTTGCAAACCAGACTGAATTTCTCTAAATTGTTTTAATATTATGTCTTAGGATAATATTTTCTATTTTATGTAATTTTTTAGAACTGTTCTGAACAAGTCAAAATTTGACCCTATTAAAATAATATTAAATTTCTTTTTTTTCCTATTTCTTTTTCTTCTTTCTTCTTCTCCACTCTTCTCCCATCCAACTTACCCATCCCCACCGCCTTCTCTCTCTCTCTCTTCCCCACTTAAAATCTCTCCCCCTCTCTCAAGCATATATATATATATATATATATATATATATATATATATATATATATATATATATATATATATATCCCTCCCTCTCCCCCCCACCCCCTTTCACTGTTCCAGGCCAGGCGGGGCCTGTCCCACGCTCGTGGCCAGGTGGCCTGTGGCTGGCGTGCCACCGCGCTCGACCAGGCGCCACCCTCTTCCCCTCTCCTTCTTCTCCTTTCCTTCTTCTTCTTCTCTTTCTTTTCCTATTTTTCTCCTTCTTCTTCTTCTTCTTCTTCTTCCTCCTTTTCTTTTTCTTCTTCTTCTTCTCTCTCCCTCTCCATCTCTTTCTCTCTCTCCCTCTCTCGCGTTCTCTGGGCGTCGCCACCGGCGAGGCGGGGCGAAGCCGGGGAGGCTGACTGGCCATCGCCAGCCCTGCGCCCCCTCTCTCTCCTGCTGTCTTCCCCCCCTCTCTCTTAATGGGTTAAAACCCATAAACCCTGTACACCCATTAACCCACTAAACCCAAAATCCAAACCCCTCAACCCGACCCGTTAACCCTATAGCCCATAACTTAAGTTAAATGGGTTCGGGCTATGGATCTGAACCTGACCCGTGAACAACTCAAACTCGATTCATTATAAAGGTAAACTTTCATATACACCCCTGATAATTTATTACATTTACAAATTAGTCCTTTTTATTGCATATTTAACCTACTTTTATGATTATTAGTGTTCGGGTGATAAGTGGAGCATCCGGAGTCCGATTTGGACGATTCTGGAACCGTTGCGATCATGGGAAAGAGTGCTACCTTTCTATGGCCAGTTTTTGAGTATTTTTTCTTTTATAAATTATATTCTTTAATAAATTATATTTATTCAGATATCATAAATTGATTGATTGCTTTTAGGTAATAAATCTTGATTATGGATAATCATTATAAATATAACTTGTAATTATTGGAAACTCATTGTAATAAGAATAAACCTAATATTGCAAGTTGAATATAGGTGATTTAATAATAATAACAATAATAAATACTGAAATATACAGCTCTGACACAGTCATCATACCTACACAGCCACTGACACTCGGGCCACTATTGCACCATATTATTGGACACTATTATTTCATATATTGTATCACAGTTAGATAAATATCGTTACATGTATATTGATCCACGGATAATCTATGACACTAGGCACTGTCACTAGCATGAATACGAGACACCATTATTTCATGCGCTGGTATCATCATTACACGGATACTGTAGTTCACTGGATATGCTATTACATGTTACACTGACCACTGTTATTACATGTACTAGTGATACACAGATATGTTACATGAATTATTACTACACTAATATGCTACATGGATACACGGATATGCTACACGGATACGTTAATACACTGGATACTGTTACATGGATACTCTGTACGCTATTATTCCATGTTTATACCTCTGTTACATAGATTCATTGGTATACATGCATTGATTGTTCCTGTTGCATGGATCACTGTATATATTACATAACTTATTGCTAAGGGATATTCCTGTATTCTCATTGCATGATTATTTTCCGTTACTGATAGTGATATTCCCATTATTAGACATGTGAGTTGTTGATATGCGATGTGTGAAACTAAGTGCCACGTGAATTCAAGCCACGGGGACCATCTCTAGAATCCCACATCTATTGTTTCCCATTTCTCGTTATCTTGTTTTATGCTATCAACAGAGCTCAGGTCCTGTTATCATGTTACATGTACCATGCACCATACTTGTTCTTACTATGTTATGTACTCTAACTCTAATATAGATAACTTGGGGATGGGAGAGACTTGACGGTTGATTAGATCATATGGATGGATGTACGGGATCCATATTTATCCCACTGCAGGAGATGGTAGTGCTACCTACCTATTGTATAAAGCTCCATGAGCTCCCATATCTTGTTTCGTACTCCCCTCTTAGCGGAGGGCCCTAGTCTCAGCAGCTAGGGATCTATTTAAGGCCGTGATTCCGGGTATGCACGGGATACACCTACCCGATAAAAGCTCCTTGACCATTTGGTTTTCAATTAACATAATAAAACAGTATAAACAATAGTGACGTCGGGAACACTTGTTATTTGGTCACTCTCTCGTTTGGATAATGGTACCCGTATGCCATGTTTGAATGGGTTCGACTAGAGTGCGGGCTCCAGTATGAACTGTTAGTTGTATAGGACACTGGAGGAGATTGATTAAAATATCAGGTGGTACTGATTGTTATTATTGTATAAATAACATGACTTGCCTGATACATGTTTAAGCTTGTTTAGTTGTACTTGTTACTATTCCTGATAATTTAACCACGATCATGTTACATGTATGCCTTGTTCCACTTCCTGATACAGGTTACACTTTCTGTGGTGGCATACTACTCATGTACAGGTATACTCTGCATTATATATATTCTGCTTTCTGTATACCTTGCAGACATCATTACTGTATATGCACGACACAGCAGTATGGTTATGTTGCATATGCACATTTGCATGTTCATTTCTATCACATCACCACTATACAACAGTAATTATTATATAAAACTGGATACTACTATAGACATGACCTGATGATAACATGCTAGGTAGTGATGGTATTAGAATATGACATTGTTATATTTCTGTTGATTATTAAATTCCTATTATATGGTATCACTGATACATAAACAGGTATTCTATATTATTATCGTGTCTGTATTACTATAGTATATATTACTGTTTCCTTCATTTTATCACTCACTAGGTCGCTTTCTGACGATCCTGGGTTTGCGTGTCCAGGTTGGAGATCCGAGATATCATACTGTCAGAGATGTCATTGGATTCACGTAGGAGACTCGTCATCGATACCATTCATAGGTATCTTTATTATTTAGCCTTTATTTCCTTATTTATCCATATTTCTATATATCTCATGATCACTGACCCATTTTGCAGGTATTCATGTACTTATTTCATGCTGGAATTATTGTAACTATTGTATTTATTTTCTGTACTGATGCTTAGCATATGTACGTGAGGGTATCTCCGCCTTGCGTATGTACGTCGCCATAACGTCCCCGTACCTGTGGGATCGGGGCGTTACAAATGGCTAGTACATGGGGGATCTTACCAGCCTGATCGTGAAGAACTGCACCACAATCCGCTTGATGAATAGTACTAGTTAAAGACATGACAATCCAAGCCAAATGTCACGATGGACACCCGTCTCGTTGACGGTATCCGACTTCGAGTTAGACAACATTGTGATGCATGACGTCTCCAATCAGATCATCATCGATCAGCACTGTTGCCCTATGCCTATTGTCCTGAAACGGTACATTGACTTGAAAATTCATTGATGAAATTCATATTTTAATAGTTACATGGCAGAATCATCTTTAAAATAATGCGACGGATTAGATCGAACACTCCACCAATATGAAGAAAAAACTAAATATGCTTATATTTTGGGGTAATTATCCAAAGATCTCTTGTTGACTTATTTTAATTCCTAATCCCATTATGATTTAACCTTATTTTTTAGTCCAAATCTTTATTTTTATAAGTCACGCATCTACAAAATATGACATAAATACTCTTTTATGACCAAAAAGAGTTAATAAACTAGTATATTTCTTTCTATTAGTTTTTTTTCTTCTCTTAACTCTAATAGTTTTTTTTTAGCTTTTCTTATCCATTTAACCTTTCAATCCCCAACTCTTATTTTCCCTAACAGAAAATTTCTAATCAAAACGAATCTCTTGTTCTTAAAAATTATCGCTTAATATTATTTTCCTTGGAAAGAAAACTTGTTGAAAATTTGTGAAGAAAGATTACAAGTAAAATATATAGACTAGAAGTATCTTTTTCTAGAGAATCTGGGAAAGTGTGCCAGTAGGAGGCTGGTCAGCGCGCGACCACTTTGTCCCTTTGACTATGCGAGCAACAAGTTTTCAAGTCTTCTGCTAGGAATTCCTTATTGGCTGGTTTCAGAGATTCCTTAATATTGAAGGATTAGGGTGTTAGAACCCTTAATTAATCCTTGAAGGATAAGAGAATTTTCTCTAAGCTCTTGAAAGTAAGAAGCAAATCTCTTCTCTCTTACACCTATGTGTGTTCTTACGTATGCGCTCTTCTCTGGATACCCGACCTTAGCCTGCTAGTGGTCTATTTATAGGCCTCACAGGGGTAACCTCCCCCTAAAATCAGCAAAGCTGTTGAAAAACAGCCTTTAAAGCCTTGCCGGCGAGGCTAGAAAAGCCGCCGACGAGGCTATCTAGCAGTTTTGGCTTTAGAGGATCCACGTACCTCTTAAATGTCTCCTCTTAATGAGGGACATGATTGGGGCATAATCACCCATTAAAAGTGGTCAGTAACCTACTAACTTAGTGGGGTATCAGTCCACTAATCCCACTCAGGGAATTTGAAATGGTCAACAAACCTGAAGCTTCGCCAGTTTGCGAAGCTACATGATTGGCAGAGCTAGCCCACTGCGAGGCTAAGCTCCAATCTTCTTAGCGAAGCTAATGTGTTGGCGGAGCTAACTTGCTGCGAGGCTAAGCTCCAAGCATCTTGGTGAGGCTAGCCTTCTGTGAGGTTAAACTTCAGCTTCTGGCGAAGCTAGCCTTTTGCGTGGCTAAACTTCAAGCTTATGGCGAAGCTAGCCAGTTTGGCTAAGTGTGAACTGATCGTTCAACTAGATACTGTACAAACCAGTTGAAGAGCAATCTAGGAAGTGTCAACAAAATCTCTTTCAGAGTTTTCATAAATCTCTAACGGGCTGGTTCAGATTTTGAAATACTTTGAATTACTTCTAATATTTGAGCATGTTTTGAAGTAAGTATAGTGTGATCACGTTTGACCATTAAAAAGTCATGGAAATATCTTTGGCAAGACATGTTTTATGAGCTAGGAAGTCTATCCGATGAGGCTATGAGTCTGGCGAAGTTAGCCCATTGGGATGAAGTAGCTTGCCCCTTGGGCGAAGCTAGCTTGCCTGTGTAGCGAAGCTATGCTATGGCAAAGTTAACTTCGCCATTGAAGCCCACTGGGCTAACTTCCCTGTGCGACAAAGCTATTATCTGGCGAAGCTAGCAAAGTTACTAGCTTCGCCATTGGAGTTAACTCTCTAGTTGTTGCTTCAAAAATTGAAGCGACAGCCTGCCTTGGTAGTGACGCTAGGCATTAGCCTATAAATAGGATTGTACATCCCTAGAGAAATCACTTTCTTTAAAAAAATTTAATTTTCTCAGATCTAGGGTTTTCCCCTCTCCTTTAATTTTGAAAGCTAGGGTTTTACCCTCTCATCTATGGATCAAAATCCATGGCACCCAGACGCGGCAGGAAAGAGGTTGTGCCTCCTCTAAAGCAGTCGAGGCTGCTGCGACCGCAGCAGCTCTGACCGTGGAGTGGCTAATTGCAGGTAGGGGTTTCCCCTTTTTATTCAATGTTTGAAAGATCTCGATCTCTAGGGGATCTTCTTCCCTTTGCCGTAATCCAATGATCTCGGGGGGTTTCATCCCGTTACATGAATTTAGGGAGTTCACCTCCCTCTAGTGAACTCAGGGAGTTTGGACTCCCTAGGGAGTTTGCCTCTCTTGATCGGGTTCAGGGAGTTTGTCTCCCTCAAGTGAACTGAAGAGGCTTCACCTCTTTGTGTGAAGCTAGGGTGCTAGCTTCCTGGCGAAGCTAGGGGGCTTAGCTCCCTGGTGAAGCTAAAGATTTAGCTCCCTAGACGAAGCTAGGGACTTAGCTTCCATGGGCGCAGCTAGGGACTTAGCTGCCTGGGCGAGGCTAGCCCTTGGGCGAAGCTACGGGACTTAGTTCCCTGGAGAAGTTAGCCCTTAGGCGCAGCTAGAGCTTGCCTTTTTGGGCTAAGCTAGGTTCTCTTGGCATTTTGCTTTAGTAAGATTAGAAACTTAAGAATTTTTTTATGGGGATGCTATCTTGCAAGCTAACGCATCTCATGCGCTTAATGAGGCTACTTCCCCATCTCCTCAGAAGAGGAAAGCGCTACTTGGCGATGCAAAACCAGCTTCGCTTGGTGAAGCTAGCGCATCTCATGCGCTTGGCAAGGCTACTTCGCCATCTCCTCAGAAGAGGAAAGCCCTGCGTGCGGCGCTAAAGCGGCTCTGCTTGGCTAAGAATGTTAATTGATTTATCCATAAATTTAATTAATTAGAGGTCTCTTGTTGTTTAGAACAAAACAATTGGGTCAACTAAAATGAATAAGCATCAAGTAAACAAAATGAGAAAAGAGAAGAAAGAGAAACAAATTTAACGCGGTTCATCACTCTAGCCTACATCCATGGGAGAAGGAGGAGAAGAAAGATTCAATCTAACAAAATGTAAGGTACAAATCTCTAGTAAAACACTCAGACCCTAATCCCAAGTACATCTCAAATCTTCACTGAAGGCAACTGCCTCTTTCTCACAACAATAAAACCTAAATCTGAGTATAAAAATATACACACACATTAAGATTTTTCAACAATAAAACAATGTAACCATTAAATCAACAAGCAAACAAAGTCTAAACCTCACGATTTTTCGTCCATATAGTTCTTAGGTTAAGAACATCATAATGTATGATCAGATCATGAAATAAGAATCAAAGAATAGTGTTAAATATATGTGTGTGTTTGTGTGTATGATAATTGTGATTATCATTTATATTTTGTACTACTTTTATACCTCTTTTGTTACACACTTAATACTGCATGGGTGTTTTTGTTTATATTTATGCAGAAATTGGGTCAAGAGCAAAAGATTGAGAAAAAGTAGAAAATTGATGTTAAAGAGATGATTGCAGTAATATATTTCAAGATTCAGACATTCAGAGACCTAGTAGACTTACCAAAAAAAGTCTATAAGATGTAAGAAAGTATCTATCAAAATTTGAAGTCAAATCAAGTCAAATTTTAGTTAGGTAGCCGAAATTTTGGCTGAGCAGTCGTCTACTATTCAACAGAGAGCAGAAATCAGATTCAGACTCAGATTCAGACTGAACACCTTTTAGTATATTGAGCATAACTTTTGCTATAAAAATTCAATTCTAATGATTCAAGATGCTATAGAAAGAAGACCTAAAGGGTTATATTTTTATGTTGGCAATTATTTCCAATTTAGTCGTTTGTTGAGTCGTATTCAGTAATCAACGCCACCTATCTGCAGTCCAATTCAGAATTAGATTCTCATACCAAATTGAAGCTGGATTAGAAATCCTAATGCATGTCTTATTGCAATTGGCTCTGAGGTCCATATAAAGGGATGCAATCTCTTGTAAATCTCATCATAAAAATTATAAAAGAGACCTTGTAATTTAGGTTTTAATTTCTCTCTTTTTATATAAAATTTTGGCTTTTGAAGAAAAAATTCTGGTGCATTAGAAGAAGAAGATCAAAGGAGAAGTGGCAACTAAGGATTAGATGTGATTCTCAAATTGGTGTTATCCTTTTTCTTTCTCTTTTAGTTTACTATATGAAAATATAAAATCATGTTTACTGTTTTGCTTTGCAATTTCTTTATCATGAACTAAATCTCCATAGTTAGGGCGTTGACATAAGCAATTATTATAACGATTTATTCTTGTTATTTTGTGTTAGTTCTATGTTACTACTCCATTCTTCTTATTAGATTCTATGCATGTTAAGTTTTTATTCTCATTCTTCATGTTATTAATTGATGCGCACAATTATATAGATGGTTAGATTTGAGACCGAGAGGAGATAATTTAGTAATGCTTCATAGTAATAGAAATCACAACTTGATAAGTTGAGACGTAAAAGTTGTGCAATCTTATAAAAAGATCCACTGTGCATAATGCTTTCTCTAATTTATAAATCTACTAGATCGAGAGATTGTAAGTTCTAGATCGATACGAAAAACCAGCACTTGAAAATGTAAGATTTTGTAAAATCAATGTAAAAGTGCGTGTGCTAATGTTCCCTTGATACTTCCGTTATAGCATTGACTCAACGGGTCGAATCCACAGGGAAGGGAGGTGATAGAAGCATTAATAGTCCGTTCACGTGTTATATTAACAAGTTCTTCTTTGTTTAAAGAATGAGAAAAAGAAAAGAAAAGAAATCTGAAAGTGATAGGTAGAGAAGGCGATGAAATCGGCGATGTAAAAACAAAAGAGAGTGGTTGTGAAATCGGTATAAGAAAACAAGAAAATAGAAATAAAATAGAAAGTGGAGTAATTAGGAAGTGGGTTTGAAAACAAAAAGAAGATGAAAACAAATGTAAACAAAGAAGGTGGTGAAAATAACAGTAAGAAAATTGACAAAAAAGGTTTTGAAAATTGTTTTTAAAATAAAATAAAAAAAAAGAGGAGAATACTATGAATGAAAACGCATGGCTACTAACTATTAATTTCTCCACTAACTATACTAACCTCTTAATGATAGTTGCCTCACATGGATCCTTGGCCATCACTAGTCTTTGGCTTCAAGAGATGATACAAATCATGGCTCATAAGATTGTTCTTCCACATTCAAATCATACATCCATTCCGCACTATCAAAATGCAAGCCATTATTAAATCATCAAAATGAATTAGAGGTAAGTATAAAATAAAGAAGACATTGCAAGTTAGCTTGTTAGTGAGTTAGATGTTAAAATGTTAGAATGTTAGAATTCATCATCATGAACCATCAATGACTCTTGCAAGAGTAAGGCCTTGTAGATGCTATTAGATTCATATGGATTATCAAGTAAGTGGTTAGCTAGTTGGTGATTAGTAGTTAGATTGCCATAAGAAGAAAAATTAGCTAAGTATCATGTAGAAGATAGAGAAGGTTACAACGGAGAAGAAAAGAGACACCTTTACATAGATTGTCACCATATATTACATCAATCTCTTTTTTTCTCTCTCTGAATCTCTTTTCCCTAATACATAATCTAAAAGAAATGAAAATACAAAAGAAAGAAGAAGAAGAACACTACACTAACCTACACTAAATGAGAGAAAACCCTATCTTACAGCCTTCTGTTCCCATTTCTGGTCCATCATTGCAGTATTTATAGGCAAAAGAAGCATCTAGAAGGCGAGACGAGGCCACGCGTTGAAAATCCACGCTCGGCAATCCGTGATAAAATTAGGGCCAATTGCCCTGAATTTTGGTCATGTGATTCGTTTGGCTTCTAGTACCTTCTGTATTTATTTGGTTTTGCAAAATTTGAATGTATATTTCTCCAGATACAGCTTCAAATACGAAAATCCAAGGTGTTCTTCTAGAAGCTCTTTAGCTTGGCATTTAAGAAATCCGATCTAATTACCCAAATGGATATAATTAAGCTCTTATTACTCTTTTGCCCTAGATTCTTGATTATCTGCAAAATAGGCCAAAACACAAGTGAGAAGCATTATTTTATTCATAAATCGGTAGAAAAATGCGATATAATAATGCAGAATTGTAGACTAATCATACCACCACACTTATCTTTTTACTCGTCCTGAGCAAAACAAGAAAAAAAAACTAAACTAAAAATGTTATTACACTACTTTCGCAGGTGACACGATTGCATTGAGCGTGTGCAACAAGCCGTTAAACCTCTAGGACACCCCTAGAGGAGGAGTGTTGTCTCCTGAGGGTTTTCAGTGGATTACATCCACAAAATCCATAAAGAAAGAAAAGAAAAGTTAGTGTTTCGAAAATGCATTTTAAAAGAGAGACAAGTTTTCAAACTATTTTTGCAAAAAGTTAAGCGGTCTAAGATCATAAGTCCACCAAAAATTAGTGTTCCTTAAACTTAGTCTATATGAAAGATCTTGTCAACAATTAAGGTAAGAATTCTAATTTGATTGAATTTTTATCCTTCATAAAACCTAGATAATATGTACTTTGTGATAGTGAAGATTTTCGGAATTTCAACTCTAACTATCAAACCATATATATATATATATATATTCTTTCCTTAGTTTTCTTAAGCTTTCTAATTTACCTATGTAGCGAGCCTTATACCGATGACTCCCAGACCGGATGATTTTAGGGCACGAGATGAGAATACATCCCTTGGGCTCAAGAACTCGAGTAAACAAGGCCACAAAACTTAGAGGGATTATTTATTTTTTTACCACTGTTAGGCGTGAATAATCATGCTTCTTAAGGCATAGTTATCCAGTTTAATAAGTGATATTCATATATACCATATATATATATATATATATATATATATATATATATATATATATATATATATATATATATGCTTTTTGACATTTTAAGTCTTTGTTTCCATCCCAAAAATGTGTAAGTGTGAAGTGCATACTATCTGAGGTAAAAAATTCAAAAATTATCTCTCCAATCTTTCTTACTTAATCTATAATTTTAAACAAGATTTATTATTTCGACTAGGTTTAAGATGTCATAATTTAAGGCTTCTTTAATTCCTATGATCATCTTAATTTTCTTTAAAATAGATCAAAACTATGTCTCTTGTTTCAAAAAGTTTTTAAAGAAAGAACAAATTCCTATACAAAAAGAAATTTTTTTAAGAATATCCTAAAAGAAGTGAAAAAGAAAGAAAATCTAAAAAAACTCTACGTTAGTAGACCTTCCGCCAAACTTATCTTATGTATTGTCCTCACTGCATCTTGAATGTATGTATGCATGAAATAAATAGAGAGGGAAGAAAAAATCACCTCAAGGTGGTGGTTCCGGCGGTGGTCTGATTGGTCACGAAATGCGGCCCAATTCAAATTGCGTGGAGTCCGGAGAAACCCACCAATGACCTCTATAATACAACCCACTAAAATGATGTATATATAAATGATTTTTATTATGAATTTTATCCCATCTTATTTTCAAAATTTCAAAATAATTTCAGAGTCATTATTTTCAACACATTTGTCCCAAAATGGAGTATAAAAAGATGAAATGATTGGTCTGGAATCAGGAAGGACGTGAACTACAATCGACTCAGGAAATTGATTGAAGTCAAGTTAAGGTTCAGGAATCAAAATTTGTTCAGGAAGTGGGTCAAAATCAAGAAGTTAAAACTCTAATCCATATTTATTTCCCCAATAGAATGTGACTTCCTAAGATTGGTAATTCAAGTTCAAGAATGATAGGTATGGGAATCAAAACTGACTCTAAAATATTGCTCAATTTGGGTAGCAAAACAGGAGTCAGTATTGATTCAGAAATTTGAACTGGATCACAAATTTGAGAATCTGGGTCACATTCTTCTTTGAGTTCAATTTCATAAAAATGAGAACTTGCCAATTTTTCAATGGAACTTACAAAAGTATGGTATTGGTCAAGTTCAATATGATGATCATCAAAGATAGGTAATTCAATTTCACGATGGACTGGCACAGAATCTAATACTGACTCGGGAAAAAGATTAAAATCGGGTAAAGACATCAAAGTCATTATTGAATCAGGAAGTGAAATTGAATTACCAAGTTGAGGTTCAGGATCATATTCATGCTCAAGTTCAATTTCAGAAAAAAGATAATTTGCCAAACTGTCAATGGAATTTTCAAAAGTCAGAGTTTGATCAAGTTCAAATGGGTGTGCTGAAATTGAATCTTGGTTTTCAAAATAACAAGAGTCCTGGGTCAAATCGATAGAGTTAGAGATATCTGAATTAGTCAAAGGTTGATAAAAGAGAGTTTCCTCATTCTAATAAATGTTGACCAATTTTCTCAATTGTGTTTCCAACCTATCGATAGACTAAGTAGAAGATTTTTGAAATTCTAGCGTGGATTCTTGCAAGATTTTTTTTACTCTTTTCTAGATATGATTTTTCTTCAAGTGGATGTTCTAGAAAGGGAGTGTAGGACTCTGAGTTTTAAAAAATTTATAAAGAGTGTGAGTTCAACATGTTTTGAGATTGTCGCTCAGACTCACGCAAGCATTCCATACTCGTTTCCAGGGCAGATGGTTGTTCATTTTGAAGAGGTAAAACTGAGTATGAATCTTAAAAATATTATGGAATTGGTGAATTGAGCTTCTTTTGTTGGGACTCAAGCGCTTGTACAACTTCTATATTTTTTTCTAACTCAGATTTTTCTTCAATTGGTGGTTCCAGAAAAAGGTATAGGAAGCAAAATTAAGGAATGGATATTGTAAAAATTGCGAAAATTATGGACAAGATGGTGGAAAATTTGCCTCGAGGGAGGTGTATCCCCATTGACTCTATAAAGAGTGAAAATTATTTTAGAAATTATGGTCATAAGATTGGAGGTATGAGTTGTATTGATTAGAATAACCTGGTGTATTTGATTGGTTCATATTGTAAAAAAATCAGGTTGAAATTATTCGAATCAAATGAGGTCAGTGTGAAATATGGATTCATATTAGGATTGAAAAAATTTTTGTTGTTGAATTCCATTTTACAAACAATCACAAACAAAAAAGAAAAAGCAAACAAACAAAAAGAAAAATCAAAATCAAGCCTATATTAGGGTTGACCTAGACCTAGACGACTCCAAACTGGTCGATTACCCGGGGGAGATTATTGTATGAATTCGACCACAAGCTAATCGGCTAGGTAGGGACAAAACACGGTAGGAGGTATCCGTGCGTAAGCAATGAGTCTTAATTACGCCAAACCACAGTATCTTCGAGGCGTAACCTTTTAATCCCCAACCTTAAACACCGATTTTACAAGAGTAAGATTCTCACAAGTTTCACCCTCGATCAATTTCTTAATGAGTCTGAGATGTCCCTAGACGCCAACGTCTATTAATTTTTATTAGGGCTTGGGTTGTGTAAGTGGGGAGGTGGTTTTTGGGCTAAGGAAGGGTAATGACTTCCTCACCTTATCTTGTATGAGTTTTGCCCTTAATTTCAATTAGTGCAAGTATGCAATATAGACAATAATATAATATAAAGCGAGTAAATCAACCACATGTTTGTCCTATGCTATATGCAATGCCATATGTAACCTCAGTTTAGATCATAGCAACAGAACAAAATACAGTATATTGGAATTGAATTTGACACGTGCCTAAATGCAAATGTCTACACCGTTTTAAAAGCGTTCAAATACGGTATTTTAGTTCTTTAATTATTGTCGTGTGCAGGCAATCAAAGCAGAAAAATAGCAGCAACAATACAACAATATATGCAACTTGCAAGATCCCAGCAAAAGATGAAGCTCAGATGCCACAACAATGCCGCATTTCCGCAGACTTTTTGGCTTTTCCACGGCAAAAATAAGGAAGCAGGGTCCCTGCTTTCTAGAGCAGAGAAATGCAAGCAAGACTATACTTCTGCAATACTAAGTTTTTATAAAGATTGACCTGCACATCAAAACAGAGAAGAAAATGTTAATAAAAATGTGAGTTTAAACCATTCTCATCCCCGGCAACGGTGCCATTTTTTTTTTATTGATGCGGAAAATCAACACTTGAAAACGTGTATTTTGTAAAATCAATGTAAAAGTGTGTGTGTTAATGTTTCCTTGATACTTCTGTTATAGCATTGGCTCAACGGGTCGAATCCACAGGGACAGGAGGCGATAGAAGTATTAACAGTTCATTCACGTGTTATGTTAACAAGTTCTTCTTTGTTTAAAGAATGAGAAAAAAAGATCTGAAAGTGATAGGTAGAGGAGGCGATGAAATCGTCGATGTAAAAATAAAAGAGAGTGGTTGTGAAATCGGTAAAAGAAAACAAGAAAATAGAAATGATATAGAAAGTGGAGTGATTTAGGAAGTGGGTTTGAAAACAAAAGAAGATAAAACAAATGTGAACAAAGAAGGTGGTGAAAACAACAATAAGAAAATTGATAAAAGGATTTTGAAAATTGCATTAACAATAAGAAATTGATAAAAGGGTTTTGAAATTTGTTTTTAAAAACAAAGTAAAAATAAAGGAGAATACTATGAAAGAAAACTAATGGCTACTAACTACTAATTGCTCTACTAATCATATTAACCTCTCAGTGATAGTTATCTCACATGGATCCTTGACTATCACTAGTCATTGGCTTCAAGACACGATACAAAGTATGGCTCATAAGATTGTTCTTCCACATTCAAACCACACATCCATTCCCAACAATCAAAATGCAAGCTACTATTAAATTATCAAAACCAATTAAAGGTGAGTTGAAATAAAGAAGACATTGCAAGTTAGCTTGTTAGTGGGTTAGATGTTAGAATGTTAGAATGTTAGAATCCATCGTCATGAGCCATCAATGGCTCTTGCAAGAGTAAGGTCTTCTAGATGCTATTATATTCGTGTGGATTATCAAGTAAGTGATTAGCTAGTTAGTGGTTAGTAATTAGATTATCATGAGAAGAAAAACCACCTAAGCATCATGTAGAAGATGGAGAAAATTACAATAGAGAAGAAAGGAGACACCTTTATATAGTTTGTCACCATCTATTACATTAATCTCTCTTTCTCTCTCTGAATCTCTCTGCTCTAATACATGAATCTAAAAGAAATAAAAATACAAGAAGAAGAAGAACACTACACTAACCTACACTAAATGAGAGAAAACCCTAGCCTACAGCCCTTCGTTCCCGTTTCTAGTCCATCATTGTAGTATTTATAGGCAAAAGAAGCGTCTAGAAGGCGAGACGACGCCAAGCGTCGAAGATCGACGCATGGGCCCACCAAAATGCCGCGTGTGCTCAGCAATTCGTGGCAAATTATAGCCAATTGCTCTGAATTTTGGTCACGTAATTCGTCTGGCTTCTAGTACCTTCTCTATGTATTTGGTTTTACAATGTTTGGACGTATATTTATCCAGATATAGTTTCAAATACGGGAATTCAAGGTGTTCTTCTAGAAGCTCTTTGGCTTGGAATCCAGAAAAATGAGTATAATTAAGTTCGTATTACTCCTTTGCCCCTAGATTCTTGATTATCTGCAAAATAGGCCAAATCACAGATGAGAAGCATTATTTTTATTCTTAAATCGGTAGAAAAATGTAATATAATAATGCAGAATGGTAGACTAGACAGTTCTTATATTAGAGGCTAGAATTAATATTACTCGAGAGAGAATATTAGTTAAGATAGGGACCTTCGATTATTAACATGAGTAGTATGTAGTTACTAGCACAATCTACTTGTTAATTCAGATTATTAATTATTGAAACCAATTGCCCTAGTATTTTTCCTATCCATAGCTAACATCTTTCTTGTTTATTTCATTCATTTATTTTTATTTTTATTTTTCTTTCAAATAAAATTTTGAGTCAATACACCTTTGGTACTTAATAAGATAACAATCCTCGTGGATTCATCACTCTACTCTGTCACTTTATTACTTGTAAATGATTGGTTCACTTTTCATTCGCAACATCAATATGTGTGTTAGGGGGGCAATACACAAAGGGTGTAACATAAGAGGTTACACCCGCCTATGAATATATAAGGGAAAGATTTTAATACATCTAGGGTGTAACATAAGAGTTTACACCCACCTATATAAATACATCTTATGTCACTCATATTCATGATCCAAATTATTGATTAAGATCTACATGTTTTAAAACTCTTGTGAATTAAATTTCATGTGCATTGAAACTTTCTATCCCACAAATCAAGAAAATAAGAAAAATCGGCTTTTAAGACCGCTACAGATCATCCACTTTTTGATCATGAAATTTGTGGGCTAGAATGTTTCAATGCACATAAAATTTGATCCTTATAAGTTTTAAAACATATGGATCATAATTAATGATTTGGATCATGGATATGAGGGACATACAGTATATTTTCATAAGTGGGTGTAACCTCTTATGTTACACCCTAGGTGTATTAAAATATTTTCCTATTTTATATATATATATATATATATATATATATATATATATATATATATATATATATAGAGAGAGAGAGAGAGAGAGAGAAAGAGATTTGTGTCATTCTGGAAGGATTCGGGTCGAATCCTTCCCATCAAATACAACCCTACAACATCTGAATGCAAGATTCATTTCATTGAAGTTGATCTATATTATTTCAAGTAACTAAAAATCAAAAACATGTATTTTGAATACTTTTTACCCTTTCATCAAGTGACACAAAATGAACGACTGAAAATTGCATATTGTTTAGATCTACATTTTTAGACATACAAATTCTCGATACGACCATTTCACCATGATATAAACACATAAAAACCTTCACACACCATTTTTGGTTAGATTTCAAATATTCTACACCATTAAACTAACCAACTGACTATTTTGACTGTCTATTTTGTGCTTACCTATGAATGAGTAAAAAGAATTCAAAATACATAATTTTTAGTTTTAAGTTGCCTGAAATAATGTAAATCAAACTTCAACAAAGTGAATCTTACATTCGGATGTCGAAGAGTTGTATTTGAGTGGGAAGGATCAGTCTCGAATCTTTCCAAAATGACACAAGTCCATATATATGTGTGTGTGTGTGTGTATGTATATATATGTATATATATATGTATATATGTGTGTATATATATATATGTATATATATATATATATGTATGTGTGTGTGTATATAGAGAGAGTTAGACTACAAAATTTTCATTAATTTTTGAGTAGAAACTTGACACTTTTCTAGTCATTGGATATGCACTCCCATTTTTCTTCCTCTCTCTCTCGCTTTCTCTCAATCCATCTCAGCTCTCTCTTCTCTCCCTCCCCTTCTCACAATCTGTCGCGACCTCCCTCTCTCTCCTCTCCCTCGATCTCGTTACTAACCTCCCACCCTTGTCCTAAAGATCTTGCCACCGACTGTCCATCTCCCTCTCTTCTCCGATCATTGCCCGCTAATATGTTGTATACTGCCGGTGGAAGACACCGACGAGAACTAATGGAGCTCCTCCTTCAAGCTTCAGTATTTAGTTAGTTTGCTGATTTTGAGAGTTGGTGTCTGATCTTCTTGTTGTTGTAAAAAATAGAAAATATAGTTTTTTCTTGTAATAAGAATACAGATTTCAATCTCAATTATTGTTTGTAATCTATTGTAATAAGTCTCAAATTGGATATGAATTTGATTCTGACAATGAATTTGGTTCTTGAGATCAAATCTATTATTTTTTTTTTTAGGTTTGTTTACTGTTAATTACTGTCATATTTTTTGCCCCATTTTTTGAGTTGTAATTGATGATTCTATTTCTTGGAGCCGACCTCCCTCTCTTTCCTCTCACTCACCCTCTCGATCTCGCCCATTTCTTTTGTCATTGCCCATCAGTCCCCGGCCTACTGTCGGTGGAAAGACACCGACGAAAACTAATTGAGCTCCTCCTCCTTCAAGCTTCAATCTTTAGATCATTTTCTGATTTTGAGAGTTGATGTTTGTTCTTCTCATTGTTGTAAAAAAAAATACAACTTTTTTTTGTAATAGGAACACATATTTTAAGCCCAATTCTTGTTTGTAATCTATTGTAATAAGTCTCAAATTAGACATGAATTTGATTCCCACAAGGAATTTAGTTCTTGAGATCAAATCTTATATTTTTCTGAGATTTGTTTTCTGTTAAATATTGTCATATTTTTTTGCCCCATTTTTGAGTTGTAATTAATGATTCTATTTCTTGGAACCCACCTCCCTCTCTCTCCCCTCTCCCCCAACCTCGCGATCTCGCCCATTTCTCCTGTCATGGCCACCAGTCTACCACCTACTGCCAGTGGAAGTGCCCAACGAGAACTGATGGAGTTCCTCCTCCTTCAAGCTTCAGTCTTTAGTTCATTTGCTGATTTTGAAAGTTGGTGTATGTTCTTGTTATTGTAAAAAATAGAAAAATACAGCCTTTTCTTGTAATAGGAACACAAATTTCAATCTCAATTCTTATTTTTAATTTATTGTAATAAATCTCAAATTGAACATGAATTTGATTCCCACAATGAATTTGATCCTTGAGATCAAATCTCATATTTTTTTGAGGTTTGTTTACTATTAATTACTGTTATATTTTTCACCATTTTTGAGTTGTAATTGATGATTCTATTTCTTGAGGAATCTTCAAATTGGAGGGAGAGGGGGAGAGAGGGGGGAGGTGGGCGGCCGGTTGCGAGATCTAGAAGGTAAGGTGGGCAGTCGGTGGCGAGATTGAGAGGCCAAGGGAGAGGAGAAAGAGCGGGGTGGGCGGTCGGTAGTGAGATTGAGAGGGCAAGGGTGGGCCGCCGGTGGCAAGATCAAGATGGTGAGGGAGAGGAGAGAGGGAGGTGGGTGACTGGTGGCGAAATGGAGAGGGAGAGAAGAGAGGGAGCTGAGATGAGATTGGGAGAAAGTGAGAGAGAGGGGGGAGGAGAGTTTTGTGCAAAGTAGCACTTTCTCTTTCCAATCTAATCTCACACAAATCTCAAAGTATATCTAATGGCTAGAAAAGTGTTAAGTTTTTTACCCAAAATTTAATAAAAAAATTTGTAGTCCAACTCACATATATAGAGATAGACTTGGCTACTTCCGAAAGGATTTGAGCATAAAACATTCTCACTCAAATTCAATGCTACGATATTCAAATAAAAGATTCACTCCATTGAAGTTGATCTACATTATTTAAAGTAATAAAAAATAAAAAAAATCAAGTGTTTTATAATTTTCTTGTTCATGCATCAAGTAAGTACAAAATGAATGACCGAAAATAGCTTATTACCAAAAATAGAAGCATATTACTGAAAATAACATATTACTTAGAACACACACCTCTTTTCACCACAAAAAAATATTTTTTAAATACCTTGTGGGGACTACTCCCCCTAATCTTTGTTTGTCTCTCACCAAGCAAAATTTTTTGTGGTTAAAAAATGGTGTGGGTAATTTAACTTAGTTACACCTATGCGTCTTGTAACTCTACCATATATATATATATATATATATATATATATATATATATATATATATATATATATATATATATATATATATATATATATATATATATATATATATATGTACACACACACATACATACATATATATATATACATACATACATACATACATACATACATACATATATAGATATGTGTGTGTGTAGAGAGAGAGAGAGAGACTTGTGTAGTTCCGGAAGGATTCGAGCACGAATCCTTCCCACTCAAATGCCAACATCCGACATTCAAATATAAGATCCACTCAATCGAAGTTGATTTATATTATTTAAAATAACTAAAAATTAAAAATCAAGTGTTTGAATACTTTTAGCCCATCTATCAAGCAGCGCAAAATAAACGGCCGAAAATAGTGAGTTAGTTAGATCTATGTCTTTAAACATACAAATTCTTGATCCGGGTATTTGATCATGATCTAAACATTTAAAAACCCCTACAAACTAATTTTTGTTAGATTTCAAATGTTTTATACCGTTAAACTAACCAACTCACTATTTAGGTCGTCTGTTTTTTTCCTACTTGATGCATTGGCAAAAAGTATTTAAATACTTGATTTTTAGTTTAATCATACTCGAAATAATATAGATCAACTTCAACGGATTGGATCTTATATTCGGATGTCAGATGTTGGTATTTGAGTTAGAAAGATTCGGGCTCGAATCCTTCCGGAACTATACAAGTCTATATTATATATATATAGGGTTTCTGTACCTCAGTCGCCAGCTGAGAGTGTTTCTCAGCCTGCGTGACGTGGCGAAATCTCAGTCAGAAATCTGTGGCAGATTTTAGGCGCTAGAAAGACAAAACATCCCGCTCAAATGACCATCAATCACTTTACAGCTATAGAATGACCAAAATACCCTCAGTTTTACTTTTAACCTAGCCAAATTTATTACTCCCCAAAAAAATTACCGATCTGAAAATTTGAGTTTTTCAAAGCAAAATCAATTTCAGTAATCTTGAGTTATAAATTTCTAATTCATTCACACCACAATTTAAATTTATAAAATAAGATCTGATCAAGATGACGAGTAAGAAAGCAGCAACCGAAAAAGGTAAAAAACACGCGTGAAAACCCTAGATTATTGGGTGCCCTAGCAAAAATTTATGATTTTTTCAGAAAAAAATTCAAATAATATGTATTTAAAGAACTTCTTCACCTTTTTAACATCAATTCACTTTAGATCGCAGTCTCTTTGTTAAAAAAAAATTTTGATTTTAGTGCTGAATTTTCTAAAAAATGAAAATTAAATAGAAAATTTTGATTAAAAATGGGGTTTTTTATTAAAATTTTGAACTTTCTAATTAAAAAACCATTTTAATTGTATGTTTTTTAAAAGAATGCGACCAGAGTCGCATTTTTGAAATTATTTTTAGTTTTTTATAGTTGTTTTAATCACAATTCAACCGCTTACTCCTACTTTAAACCTTTTTTTAATTTGTTTGTTTTCAGAAACTGCAACCGAAGTCGCATTTTGTGAAAAATAATATTTTAGATTTTAAAAAGTTTTTTAAAATAAATTTCCAAATCTTGTACTATTAAAAAAATTGTTTTTTTAATAGTACTACGACCATCATCTTTTTCTTTTGTAAAAAGGTTGCTAAGAACACTGCGATCGCAGTCACACTATTTTTTAACGTCATTTTCACTTTTTAGTTTTATTTTAATTTACATTGTGACCTAGGTCAAGTATTATTTAACTTATTTTCATATATGCGACAAAGGTCACAGTCTTTTTATGAATTAAGCTAAATAGGATACTGCGACCGTGATCGCAGTTTTATAAAGCAGCGACCAAGGTCGCATACATTAAGTAATTAAGTTGATTAGAAAACTGCGACATTATTCGCAGTCCTGTATAACTTCTGACCCTATGACATTGGTCGCAGTATTATTTAACAACATTCTCTTTAAGAAATTTTAGTTTAATAACATTGCAACCTTTGTCACAGTCTGTAATAACTTATTTTTCATAGTTGTGACCAAGGTCGCAGTCCTTTATTAATTAAGTTATTTATAAATACTGTGACCGAGGCTTTGTTTAGTGTGGATTTTATGTCTTTAATATTTCTATATCAGGAGTTAGGCAAGAAGTGAAGGTTCGTCCAATGCGATTAAGTCTAAAGCCAATGTGTGAATTAATGAGAAAATTCAAAAAGCACATTCATCCTGATTTCATCAATTGAATGAAGGAGACGCCATTTGGTACATATTCATGACATTCTACACTAAGAAATTTGGAGGAGACAAAGGGCTCAAATCAAACATATGTTGGCCCAAAGGCCTTCCACTCTAGTTTTGATGATGATTAACTCATGTAGTTATGTTTACTAATAATCTTGTGTTGTTTAAGTTTCAGATCATTAACCAAGATATTAGTTGCTGATTAGCTTCAACAAGGAGTTTAGAAGCTTTTCATAGTGATTCCAGGGCCAAAACTTTAAGATCACACATTGCCTAGCCCATGGATGGAGTTTTGGAGCAAGTCAACTTGAAGATGAAGATCATCAAGAAGACTTAGGTATCCATAGTTTAGATAGTGTGTTTTAGATCCAATTTCTAAAGCTTAGTGTAGTCGATATGCTCAAGTGCACAACACACACGTTTTCATGTTTTGGATTTGGTTTTCATGAATAGTATATCAAAACAAGTTTACTTTATTTCAATGTATATTAGATGTATTCTAGATATACATACATGGTTTAACTTGCTAAACAAACTTATTTTGATATCCCTATTCATGTATTGAAAAATTCAAGTTTGATAAAAATACAAGTTTTGTTTTTGATAAAATTTGCAAGACTCAAAAATGAATTGATATGATTAATATATGTCTTGAAATTTTTATCACAAGTTTGTGTTTCCATATAATATGATAAAACTATTTTTGGTGATTTTTAGAAGTGTTAAAAGATTTTTAGAAAAATATTTTACACTATTTTTCTGACCTAGATTTCTGTTCCAGGCTTCAATCAGTCGACTAGTCAACCTGACCTAGTCGACTTGGGTGAAGTCGGTCGACCGGGCCGGTCGACCGACGTGCACAAATCTGTGCACGTTTGGACTCGCTGGGACGGTCGACCGTCCGGGTCGACCGAGCTGAGAGCAGTGCTCTCTGTTTGTTTGGGTCGACCGGGCCGGTCGACCGTGATTGCCCAACGGTCATAATTCTGACCGTTGGCGGTCGACCGGGCCGGTCGACCGCTGCCTGTCAGAGCTGCCAGCTCAGCTCTAACGGCTAGTTTTGTATTGGGGCTATATATACCCCATCTCTTCATAGTTTTTGTAGAAGTTTTTAAGAGCAAAAATTCCAGACCTTCTTAAGTGTTTTTAAAGAGTTTTCAAAAGTATTTGGGGCTTTAATCTTTCAATCTTTATTGTTTTAGGTTTTTGGAAAAATCAAAGAAAAGAGGATTTTGGGAGATTTGTCTTGGTTTTCATTCTATATCTTTTGCAAGAATTTTCCCAAGTGTTTTTCTTTGTTGCTTGTTTTCCAAACACCTAGTTTTTCACACTTGAGCTATCTTCTATCCTAATCTATTTAGGATCATTTGTTTTGTGGAAAAAGAGAAAAGAAAAGAGAGATTGTTTGTGGTTGAAAGAAACCACTTGTTGTACACCCTTGTTCCTTTTGTATCCCTCTTAGGTAGAGGTGATCGGGTGATTGGTTTGCTCCCTCTAGTGAGAGGTGGAGTTGGTTTGTAAACCCTCTTCGGTAGAGGTGTTGGTTGTTGTGGTTGTTTGGCTAAGGGCCTACCCCTCTTGTGTGAGGAGGTGTTTGTTTGAGAGAGGAGTTCGGTACTCCATTGTTGTACAAATCCTTCTCGGTGAAGGTTCCCTCGGTGGGATTCCTCGGTGGACGGTATAGTGGATTGGAAATCCTACACGGTGGTGTAGGCGGGGATGTAGAGCAAGGGTGCTCGAACCTCGAAACATATCATTGTGTTTGCGTTTGATCCACTTGTCTCTGAACTCTCTCTCATTTATTTGTGCAAAGCATCATACCTCATTCATATCATATATTGCTTGTGTTGAGCATAGTTCATATTGTCATATTATATCTATTTGCTTGTGTTGCCTTGCATCTTTTATATTGTTCATCCTTATATGCTTGGCTTGCTTGTGTGTGTGCCTAACTTATACTTAACCAACAAGAGCTTCACATAGCACCTCAACCCATTCAAGGGGAATCAAGAGGAGTTAGTTCAGAGCCCTTCACGGGGAATTCGGCTACACTTGTTGTGTTGTATTAAGTTTGTGCAAGATTTGCATTAGCTTCCGCATTTAACGCACTTAGTTTTGCATTTAGTTCTAGATTAGCAATTACACCTATTCACCCCCCTAGGTGTTTTTCAACATAAGGTTCAAATGATTAGTCATGTCTGTTATGTTAAAAAGTACCACATCATAAAAACTTAAATAAAAAGATATTGCTCTACCGTCAGCCCAAAAGATACTTCTTAGTGTGCCTACATGATCGACCTCACTGGCAAAGAAAAATTCTGGATCTGACTCTGCTTTCTCTTAAAAATATTTGATGATAGAAATAAACTCATGTCCAATATTATTTCTCTTGTGTTGAATAAAATCAATGACTTGTTGTGAACTTACTTGTTCACAACATTCGTCATGATTTTTTGCATTAACAACATGGGTAATATTAGTAGGAAGCATTCCTACATCAACCAAATTAGACATAATGGTTCTGCTCATCTTTGATCGATGTTTCTGATGAGAGTAAAAGTGATGGACCTTATTCGGGCTTGATAAATCATGCGAATGCGAATCAGCAAACTTGGTGACCACCCACAACTTTCTGTCTGGTAATAAACTTAAACAAATATGCATCTCAGAAGGACACTGAACTCTAGCATAAATATGATGGTTGATAGTAAACCCTTCTTATCTTTTATCACCCAACTTCTTAACGCCCTCCTTTTTGCAACAATATTTTCTACAAATAACTTCATGCGGAGGCCTCCGTGATTTATCTATTACTTTTTTCCTCGCGCCAAAAACGTTGCTCCTTGCATAAGCATTGTAGAAGTTGTTGTTCCATCATCTGTTGTAAATTCCTGTCCTAAAAAATAACTATGCTTTCAGACATTTCACCTTGCAAATTCATTTCCTACCAAAAAATCATTATATTAAAAATAATTAAGGAAAGTATCATAAATATAATAATTAAAGACTGCAACCTTAGTCGCAATATCAAAAATATTTGAGGAACGCGACTCCTGTAGATGTTTATAATATTACAAAAAGTGTTTTATTAAATACTGTGACTATTGTCGCAGTCCTTAAATAATTAATGACTATAATATAGATAGCAACTTTAATGTATTAAAGGACTGTGACTAAGGTTGCAGTTTAAAAGAATTGTGAAATTATTTATTAAAAACTGCGACCTTAGTCGCATCCTTTAATTAAAAAAAATATACTAGGTCGCAGTCTCAACATTAAACAAAAATAATTTTTTCAGTAACAATTGCGAGGAAGAATAACATAAATAATAAATAAAAATGAAAAAAAACTAACATCTTGATTAGCATCCAAAGATCTCACTCTTACTGGATTTGCTATATTCTGTGATGAAGTTGAACTTGATGATAACGGATTCATATTCAGATAGGGAGAAAGGGGGCGGGGCTGGCGACGAAATGGGATGGCGGGAGACGAATTATGGTTGTGGCTCGACATTAAAATAGACAGGTCGAGAGAAATCTGATACAGAGAGACAAAAAATCTTGATAGAGCTTTGATGAATGAAATCTAGGTCTACAAATTCAAAATCAATATCTGATCCCGCTTTTGTAAGAACGAGGCTCTGTCAAATCGAAATCCAAATCTGACAGCGCGCGGAGATAAAGAGAGAGAGACAGAGATAGAATAAAGAGAGAAAAATAATAAAAAATATAAACCTAATCTCATCTCAAGAAAAAATCTTTTTTGAACAACAGAGACTTTTAGTAATTTCAGTTATTTTCAAAAGCGATCTTCATGAAGATTTCTCAAAACTGTGGCACATATTGTGCCAGGTCACCGCTGGCTGAGAGATAATCTCAGCTGTCGGTCGATACTCTCTCTCTCTCTCTAGAGAGAGAGAGAGAGAGAGAGAGAGAGTGTGTGTGTGTGTGTGTGTGTGTAAGCGGAAAAATTACATTTCAGGATCTACATACATCTACAAAACTTCCTCCTCAAAATTACATATGCACTATGGGTCAAGCTGGGTCACAGATCTGATTCGGATAATGAATTCAAGCCACAGCATAACACTTGTCAATGTGTATTTGTTCAGCACTCAGATTTCAGAACTTGTGTACGAACAAGGGAATCAATTCTGTGCATGAGGACAAATTTATGTTGAATTTGATGTACGATTTTACTGCTCACTTGTGATTGCTGCTTGAGGACTGACATTTCTAAAATTGTTTAAAATATTCTAGCTTTTTGTCTATTTTTAATTTTATGTTGAGATCGAGATCAAGTGATCAACACAAACAGAGAGAGTAAAAATATTTCGTGAGAATCGTTGCAGCTCTCCTCACCATTTTGACTGATCGAGAAAATTTTGCCTAGCCTCAAGAAGGTTCGCCTTTGCATGGATCAGATTTCTTATAAATTTGAATATTTGTTTAGATCCGATATTACAACAGAGTATTATTAATTAATTAATAACTAGCTTGTTTATTTGCAAGTAACTAATTAAAGCATTACACAAACGCAGTAATTCTACAAAACACCAAATTACACAAGGACCAACGACACAATAGATTGTGAGCTCAGCTCCAATGGGCTCAAACTCACATTATTTTTCCTAGTAAAACCTACTGACAAACATCCAAACAAACAGCATGAACCAAGACACCAACAGGCCATTCAGACTTCATACTAGCTGGCTAGTAATAGTGCAAGCTAACACAACAAGTTCAACAGACACTATTTGGACCACCTCTGTGCATCTCTTACTCCTCACTCTTCTCAGTTGCAGCCGCTTCTTCTTTGCTTGCTTCCTCTTCGGCCGCCGCCGGCTTCTCGGCCTCCTCGGCGACAGCAGCTTCCGGCACCGGCTCTTCCTTGGCCGCCTCGTCGGCCGCCTTTTCTTCTGCTGCAAGCTCCTCAGCAGCCACTTCTTGGGCCGGGGCTGGCTCGGCGGCGGCGGCCGCGGTTTCGATGGGCTTCTCCTCAGTGGCCACTACTTCTTCAGCTGGCGCCTCAGCTGCTGCTTGATCATCAGCTTTCTCTTCTTCTGCTGGTTCTGTTGTTGCTTCTATTTTGTTTTCTGCCTCTGCTTCAACTTGTTTTGGTTCTGCTGCAGGTTCCTCAGTGTTGGCTTCTGTTGCTTCTGTGACAGAGAGTTTCTCCACTGCTTGTGTGACTTCATTTTGAGGCTCATTTGCTTGTGGCTCCTCCTGGAAAGCAGTTGTTGCTGTCTGAACCTACAAGTTCATGTAACTATGTTAGTCTATAAATATGAAATTGTTACTTCCCGAAAATTCTCATCACAACAACTTCAGACTTTTCATTTAACTTTCAACATGTTTGGGACATAATGTTAACCTTTTAAAGTTAGATTAACTGAACTCCACAATATCCTTTCAAAATTGTTGGTGTTATTTTAACTTTAAAAGGGTGAAGGTACTAGAAATTCACTGCTACCCTTTGTGTTTCTCAAAGCCAAAATACCTCGAGAGTGTAAAAAAACTGAAAATTTGAGTCCTATAAAATTGAGTATAAAGAAATTTAAAGAAAATACCGGTGTACAAAAGTTATGTATTGTAAATAGAAAAAGAACCCTCTATCCGCGTAAGAGTGTTAAACTATAAAATTGCATCTCAAACTCTTATCAAAAAACTTCAGACTTTTAGTACAATGCTAGCACTCAACAAGGCATTATAAGTAGCCACTAGCAAGCAAAAAATTAAGCTACCTCAACAGTAGCCATTGAGTTAAAAAGGGGACGATGAGAATGAGAGCTAGCTGCCTTCACTTGTGAACTACTTGTGTTAGTGTGCTAACCACAACTAGATCAAACGAAAGGCAAAGGAGGTGGTGTGAAGAAATGTTGTGGGATCAGGGGTATATATAGATGAAAATGAGAAAGCCTAGGGGAAGAAAAATAAGAGAATACTGTGAGAGATTCCCAAGATTGAAGACATCCAGATCACTGACATCAAACCATGTTGGCAAGTGATGGGAAAAGGACAGAATAATACTACAAAAGGGCCAAACAAGTGGAGGTCCTTTTCATTTTCACCTCTCTCTCTCTCTCTCTCTCTCTCTCTCTCTCTCTCTCTCTCTCTCTCTCTCCCCCCGTGTGTGTGTGTGTGTGTGTGTGTGTGTGTGAGTTGTGAGGAGAGTGGCTTGTGCTCTGTGCAGTATGGGTTGTAGGTGACCAACTCATTGGCCATGCATGTTACTAGGGTTTTGGCTTTCTTCCTGGGGTTGCATACTTGCATTCTTTCACTTGTTGCCACTAGGCCTTAGATTTGGTGGTGTGTATTTGAAAGGTACCCTTGTGACAAACCCTTTTGGTTGTAAAGATGGAGTGGAGCATTGTCATTTTTTTTTTTGAAAAGTTGAGAGGAAAAAATATTCACCAAATAAAGTGAAGTCATCATAATTAGAGTAGAGTTTAGAAAGGTAGCAAAACCTTTAACCTTAGTTGTAAAGATGAGTGTTCAAGTTGTTCTTGATTTTCTATTTTGGCTTAAAAGTTAGTATTAAATTAACCTAACTGACCCTTTTTGTTGAGTAATATTTTTCCAATTTATCTTCAACCTACAATAAATTTCTATATAGCATCTCGTTATAGTTTTTTTATATGCTATGCTAAAATAATAGGCCTTTTAAAATTGTCCGAATTAGAGATCAATCAAGAAATGTGCATGGTGAAGAGCCAAATTACAGGCTTGAACCTAATTTTATTTAAAAGGAAAAAAAATAATAATTTGTAAAGTTTCTAGATACAATACTAGCAAAGATGTATCATTCACATCCTGATATCAAAGGCACAATGAAGACATAATATAGATTTGGTAAAGACCGAGATTTGTAGATGCACATTGAGAGTGGTAAAAAGACCTACTTAAAGCTAAATATGTGCACGGAGAATTTGATTGAAAGTGTAATGCATTGCTGACAAAGTTTATGTATTTATGATTCTTCACAATAGTTATTTCTTTTGTCTTGGTGCGATCAGTGTTTACGATGGAAAAACGAAAGTTATCAACTGCACTTTAGACAATTTGCTACGGAGCATGCGTGGAGACAAACAAAGAGTACGGGATCAAGTTTTATCCCAAACAGAGCTTGCATTCAACAACACGATTCACGGTTCAACGTGTACATCAACTTTTGTAATTGTCTGTAGGAGGGTACCTCACTCTAATCAACGATAAACAATCCGGCCTTGCTGGTATAAGATTTTATTAGTACAATAGTTTTTGGTTTTTTTATTTGATGTGATCATCGTAAACAAAATATAAATTTTATAGATACCGACTTCTAATCAAGGGCGGAACCAAGTGTTGGCTGGGCCGAATTACAGCCCGTTCCACTTTTTCATATATTACCTTTGATCCCCTTCATTTTTTTATATATTATCTTAGACCTCCTTCTATTTTGATTTTTTGGATAAATTTATTTATAGTTCCGTCTCAAAATTAGTAGAGAACATTATTTTATTTTGACATATTCATATATTGCACGAACATGTGTCATAAAAGAATACAGCTCACCAATAAATTTATTCATGATTTCGTCCCTTACTCGTGATCATGATGTATACATAGGTCTAAGTTTAGGCATAAAGCAATGTTTGTAACAGTGATTGTGTCCTCTCAACCGAAGAAAATAGGCGTGACGATGTAAGGAGTTCGATTATGAGAGATTTGGAATTCAGGAGGACCCCTCTGCCTTTCTTTTTCCTCGCTTTGACTTTTATTGACAAATTCGGAAATTATGCACCCCCCAGAGTGAGGAGGGGCCCCCACAAGGAGGGGCGGTGCCAGATGTGGGCCCACGCCCCTCTGCCTTCTATCATTAACGTCCAAGGATCACATGCTTTTTCACGCAAAAGATATATTAAATCAATCACAAAATCCTGGTCATCCCCTTCGTCACTGGGTCCCACTGCCGAAAGGCCCCCCGGCTTTCCACGTCATCTGGGGCCCGCTATGTCCGAACAAAGAATCTGCCACGTCAACAGGAGGTCACGTGCCAACACCGCCCATGACACGTCAACTACAGCGGCCTGGTGGGGTCCAGCTGAGTCGTGCTTGGTACTTCCCAGCCCGGAAACTTTTTTTCTACGGTTTCGGTAACGCATTTGAAGCCTTGCATAATTAGTTTTGTTGTGCGATTGTGATCTAATAGAAGGGAAAAAAACGCTCATGTGTGACAATTATTTTATATATATATATATATATATATATATATATATATATTATAGAAATATGGGACTCAGTGACAATTCTGTTTTATATCGCACTCAAAACTTAAGCTTTCAATTAAATTTTCAAGAGTCGACCGCACATTATGATCTTCATATTCTAAAATATACACACATAAAAAAATCACATGACTTAGAGTTTGTTTACTCCATTTTCTTTCAGTTCAAACATTAATGATTTTTTAACAGTAGAATAAAATAGAACGATTAGATTAATGAGTAAACGAACTTCAAATCACTTGATTTTTTATATATGTACAACTTAGAACATAAAGATGATAATGTGCGGTTAGATCATGAAAAAATTCAGGAGATATGATTTTTTTTGGGCGATATATGACAGAGTTGTCTCCTATGTCAGCTGATTTACATATTCCTCTCTCTCTCTCTCTCTCTACACACACACTCTATATATATAGGGGTTACTGTACCCCAATCGCCAGCTGAGAGAGTTTCTCAGCTGGCGGGACGTGGCAACATGATAGCCATCTATTTCTCATAAATTTTGGCGGACAAAAACCAAAAAAATCCCGCTTGAATTAGCCATCAGTCACTTCAAAAATTGCTTTGACAAAAATACCCTCCCTTACAACTTTTTATTATATGTAAAATCTTTCCTTCCAAAAAAATTACAGATCTGAAATTTTTAGTTCATTAATCCGAAAACTTTAGTATTATTATTTTCTAAATTTTTCGAACAATTGTGTTCAAAAATTTATTTTTAAAAAAGATCTGATCAAGATGGCGCCCAAGAAATCATCTGCGGAAAAAAGTAAAGGAGAAACTTAGAAAACTTATTTTTTTTGGGTTCTGTAGCCCTTAATAGTTTGATTTTTTGAGTTATGATTTCCAATTTTTTGTTTTTTAAAGAAAATTCACTCTTTTAATTTAACTTCGATGCAAACTCTTGTACTAATTTTTTTTATTCAGTTTTGAATTTTAATTCCAAAGGAGAAAATAATACTGAATTTTTCTGGGAAAATTTTGATTTTTCTTAAATTTTTAAAGAATCTTGGTTTTTAAAAAATAATAATTTAAATTTTTTATTGTAAAAGCTTGCGATCATGGTCGCAATTAAGTGTAAAAGAGTCGCCTTTTTTGTTTTAAAGAAGTTGAACTAAAATTAAATATATTTATGCGATTTGAAACAATATTTTTTAATTTTTTACCCAGAAATTTTAATTCAAGTCACAGTTAAGATGAAAAGAAAATAGGAATTAACAATCTTATTAGAGATTTATTTTTTTTAAATTTTTAATTTTTAACACTGCGATCAAGGTCACCGTATTTTTTCATTCCATTTTGTCGACTTGGGTCGCAATTTTTTATATTAGCGACCAAGGTTTCTGCGACCTTGGTCACAGTCTGTGAAAAAATATTTTTTTTAAACTTTTATTAACATCCGTTTTATTTTTAAGATTATTTTTTAAACACTTGTTGTCCCTTCTCTCTTTTTTTTAGAGATTAAACCGCAGTCTGTTCTACTAAATTAGCTTAATATGATACTGCGACCCAGGTCGCACTATGATGAAAACAAGAGTAGGAGTGCTCAGAATCATTGACCAAGGTCCCCATTAGTTAATTAATTAGGTTAATTAGAAAAATTTGACCTCTGTCGCAGCGTAATTTTATAGTGCAACCTTGATTGCAGTGTATTATAATTTATTATCTACTGTTGCGACCAAGGTCGCAGTCCTTTTTTTTCCAAATTTATTTAAAAGTACTGTGACCTTGATTTTTTTTTAAAATTTTATACTTATGTTGTTAATGTTTCTGCATCTATAGGTAAGTAAGAACTGAAGGTTCGTCCTATGAGATCGAGCCTAAAGCCTATGTGTGAATTCATCAGAAAATTCAAAAAGCACATTCAGACAGATTTTGTCAATGCGATGAAGGAAACCCCGTTTGGTTCAATTTTCATGGCCTTTTACAACGAGGAGTTTGGTGCTGACAAAGGGCTAAAATCAAACATAAGTGTACTGAAAATTGTAGACCAGTATGATATGGAGTCAAGCACATTTCTAATTAGGGGCAAATCAATTGAGTTAATAGTAGAGAATGTTACCCTAACTTTTGGCCTATTTATCAATGGGGCAGATTTTATTATGAATAAGACATGTACCCTGAAGGACAGGAGGGTTATAGAACATTATTTCCCAAATATAAAGAAGATCATGAAAGTATTCATTGAAGAAGTTTTGAATGATCTTATAGGATCTAAAAATTACGTCAACGCTCAAACAAAGATACTAGCGTTAAATAAAAACTTGCATAAAAGAAAATTAAATCACAGAAAGTAAATCAAACACAAACACAAGTGATTTATCCTAGTTCGGTCCTCTTGACCTACATCTGGTCCCCAAGCCACCGCTTGAGATTTTCCTTTAACCTTTGATCTTGTACCCCCAAAATCTACACCTTGTATACTACTTGACAAATCTCCTTTGCCAAATGTATACAACTCTTCTTACAACCAAGAAGACAACAACACCTTATACAACTTCTCTTCAACCCGAAGACGCTCTTGTATAATCTTTCTCTTTGAGTAAATACAATCAGTCCTATAAGCCTTGAATCTGTATGTGATCGTGAATAAGGACTCTTATAGGTGGACTCTTAGATATTTTCACTAAAGGATTGAAATTTGAAGGAAGAATAGAAAGTAGAAACAATTTTCTGAAAAACTATTTTTAAACAGAGTATTTGACAGAAAATTATTGATATGAATTTAGCCTAGGACAACATCCTTATTTATAGGTGAAATCTATAGTCAGTTAGAGAAGTTATTAACTTAAATTTGAATTTTGAAAAGTTAGATAAAACACCAGAAATCAGAAACTGTCTAACAGTCAGAAACTACCATTAGTCGACTTGGTTATGAGTGTTAGTCGACTAGGGTAATGATTTTTGCCTATAGTAGTCGACTTATAAAGGGAACAAGTCGACTAGGGAAGGTCTGATACAAAAGATATGTTTCTAAAAACTGAACTTAGTCGACCAACAAAATATATTAGTCGATACAACAGGTATTAGTCGACTAATAAAGTTGATAAGTCGACTAACAATGTTAACTGTCAAGAAACAGAGAGTTGATAATGTTGGCCCAAAGGCCTTCTACCCTAGTTTTGATGATGATTAACTCATGTAGTTATGTTTACTAATAATCTTGTATTGTTTAAGTTTCAGATCTTTAACCAAGATATTAGTTGGTGATTAGCTTCAACAAGGAGTTTAGAAGCTTTTCATAATGATTCCAGGGCCAAAGCTTAAAGATCACACATTGCGTAGCCCATGAATGGAGTTTTGGAGTAAGTCAACTTGAAGATGAAGATCATCAAGAAGACTTAGGTATCCATAGTTTAGATAGTGTGTTTTAGATCCATTTGTAAAGTTTAGTATAGTTGATATGCTCAAGTGCACAAACACACACGATTTATGTTTTGGATTTGGTTTTCATGAATAGTAGATCAAGACAAGTTTACTTTATTTCTATGTATATTAGATATGTTCTAGATATACATACATGCTTTAAACTTGCTAGACAAACTTATTTTGACTATCCTATTCATGTATTGAAAAATCAAGTTTGACAAAATACAAGTTTTGTTTTTGATAAAATTTGCAAGACTCAAAAATGAATTGATATGATTGATATATGTCTTGAAATTTTTATCACTTGTTTGTGTTTCAATATAAAATGATAAAACAAGTTTTGTGGATTTTAAGAAGACTTAAAAGATTTTTCAAAATATTTTTAAACTATTTTTCTGACCCAGTTTCTGTTCCAGGCTTCAATCAGTCGACTAAGTCAACTGACCTAGTCGACTTGGGTGAAGTCGGTCGACCGGGCCGGTCGACCGACGTGCACAAATCTGTGCACGTTTGGCAGCACTGGGACGGTCGACCCGGACGGTCGACCGGTCTGAGAGCAGAGCTCTCTGTTTGTTTGGGTCGACCGTGCCGGTCGACCGTGGTTGCCCAACGGTCACATTTCTGACCGTTGGCGGTCGACCGGGCCGGTCGACCGTCAGCCTGTCAGGCTGCCACATCAGCCTCACGGCTAGTTTTCTGATGGGCCTATAAAAACCCCATCTCTTTGGGTTTTTGGCCAAGGTTTTTACAAGAGAAAAATTCCCAGTTTTCCTGAGTTTAAAACAAGTTTTAAAAAGAGTTTTTGGGTTTTAAACTTCTCATCTTTATTGTTTTGGATTTTTGGAAAATCAAAGAAAACTAGAGTTTTGGGAGATTGCATTGATTTTCATTTTCTATCTTTTACAAGAGATTTCCCATGTAGTTTTTCTTTGTTGCTTGTTTCCAAAAACACCTTGTTTCCACACTTGAGTTATCTTCTATCCTAATCTATTAGGATATCTTGTTTTGTGGAAAAAGAGAGAAAAAGAGGAGTGTTTGAGGTTAAGCCTCTAAGTTGTAAACCCTCCTTGCTTTTGTTGTATCCCTCTTTGGTAGAGGTTGATCGGAGTGGTATTGAGTTTGGATCCCTCTTCGGTAGAGGTGATTGTGTTGGTTGTATTGGCTACGGCCTTATCCCTCTTCGGTAGAGGTGGATTGTGGTTGTATTGCCTCGGTGGCATTGAGAGAGGAGTTCGGTACTCCTATAGTGGATTGGAAATCCTACACGGTGGTGTAGGCGGGGATGTAGAGCTAGGGGCTCGAACCTCGAAACATATCCGTGTGTTTGCGTTTGATCCAATATCTCTCAACTCTCTCTCTCATTTATTTGTGCAAAGCATCATACTTCATTCATATCATATTTGCTTGTGTTGAGCATAATTCATATTGTCATATCATATCTATTTGCTTGTGTTGTGCCTTGCATAATTCACATTGCTATATCTTGTATATGCTTGGTTGTTTGTGTGTGCCTCACTTGTACTTAATCAACAAGAGCTTCACATAGCACCTCAACCCATTCAAGGGGAATCAAGAGGAGTTAGTCCAGAGCCCTTCACGGGGAATTCGGCTACACTTGTTGATTGTATTAAGTTTGTGCAAAATTGCATTAGCTTCCGCATTTAGCGCACTTAGTGTTGCATTTAGTTCTAGATTAGCACTTACACCTATTCACCCCCCCCCCCCTCTAGGTGTTTTTCAGATAACTTTTCAGGACAGAGGTTAGTCGACTACATAAAATGTCAAGTCGACTAATCAAGAGTATAGGTCGACTAATAGGTTTATGATGTGTGTGTGTTCCAAGACTTTTAACATTCTAATAAATATTACAATACACATCCATAGCCATTATCCTTGGGAAGTCTTGAGCATGTGGACGTTGTATAAGCTTGTGAGATAGAGCTCCAATGAAATGGCTTCACAAATATATCATCAGAATTAAGTTCCAACATTCTCTCCCTTTTTGATGATGACAATTTATGTGCATGAAAACTCCCCCTACAGAGAATATGTTATATGTTCTCCCCCTGCATAAGAATAGGTTATAACAGATATAGAAAAATATGTGTTCTCTCTCTGCAACAAATATATTATAACACACACACACACACATATGATAAATGTTTGAAATATTTTTCTTATCAAACTATTTTTATGGTACCTGAAAGATAATCATTAGAATTGTACCAATCATTGTAAGATCAAAGCATTAACCTTTAGGAATCCAAACCCAATTTGAATTTGGTTTCTGTCTGTTAGTATACACATAATTGCATGAATTACATATAGAATGTATGTATGATGCAATATAAGTATTTTTTTATCAAAAATGCTTAAGTTTTTAGGTATCCATATGTACTTGTTCTTAATTCTTTTTGAAATAATATCAGTATTTCTTTTCACATAAGAATTATATGGATTATGATTCTTTTTACTAAATGTATAGATTTTTCACTCTGATTGAAGAATCCAAGACCATAATGATTATGTGACATCTTTTGATATGATAACAAATCATTTAATTTTTCTTTTCCTTGATTAAATTTAGTCACATTTTTCAAAATCTCTTCATATTTCATTTTGAAACTTGATATGTCTTTATCTAAAATAAAAATTCTTTCATTTAAAGACAGTTTCTTTTTTAAGCATTACATTTCTTTTATAAAAGTCTCATTATCCTTTTTCAATGATGATATAACTTTTTCAAAATCATCTTTTTGAGAATTTATAGAAGAAATTTGAGGAACATAACATGAATTTTCTTTGATAAGTTTTTCATTTTCCTTTGACAAAATTTTATTCTTTATCTTTTTATTCTTAAGATCATTGTATAATTCATGAAATGCATATAAGAGTTCAATATATTGTACCTCATCTTCCTCTTGAGCCATGAAACAAATGTTGGCATGTTCAGTGGCTTCTTCTTCGTCAGAGAAAGAGGAATCACTATTCTCACATGATGCTTGATAATCTTTTTTCTTTTTGAACTTTTTGCTCTTGAATTTTTCTTTATTTTTGAACAATAGGCAATCCTTCTTCATATGACATATTTTATTACAATTAAAACATTTAAACTTACCTTTTTTTCAAGAACTTTCTGAACTTTCTTGAGAGCATTGTCAATTTCTCTTCATCGTCATCTGAATTGTCCGTATCTGAGGATGCATGAAAGGAAAGTTCTTTCTTCTTTGAGAAAGGTTGTTATTCATCTTTCTTTCTGTCTTCCAGTTGTACTTCATATTCCATTATATTATCAATAAGGTTTTCTAATGAAATAGTGGAGAGATCATTTGCTTCTTCGATTGCAGTTGTCTTCTTCTCCCAATCTGATGTGAGTACACAAAGGATCTTGCGAACTTTTTCGACTTTGGTATATTCATTTCCAAGGGATGCTAAGGAATTTGTTATGTCGGTGAACCTTATTATTATTTCTGAAATTGTTTCATTCTCCATCATTTTGAAGAGTTCGAACCTGTGAATAAGAACAGAAATTTTAGATTCTTTAACCTTATTTGTACCTTCATGTGTTACCTGTAGTATGTGTCATATTTGATTTGTAGATGTAGCTGTTGACACACGATTGAATTCTTCTTTGGTTAAGGCACAAAATAATGCATTTATCGCTTTGGCATTAAGGTTCGCATTCTTCTTTTGATCATCAGTCCAAGCAGTGTAGTTGGTTGTTGGCTTGGTGTACGGTGCTTCTACTATGTTCCAAAGCATAGTTGAGTGATTGCAAGTAGATCTTCATTCTACACTTCTAATTATAATTCGATCCATCGAAAAGCGGTGGACGTTGTGTAGAATGCCCTTTTTCAATTGTGATGAAGGAAACTCCGTTGTCATCCTTGTAGGTTGTTGACTGGGTATGCAGGGCTCTGATACCAATTGTAGGATCTAAAAATTACGTCAACACTCAAACAAAGATATTAGCGTTAAATAAAAACTTGCATAAAAGAAAATTAAATCACAAAAAGTAAATCAAATGCAAACACAAGTGATTTATCCTGGTTCGGTCCTCTTGACCTATATCCAGTCCTCACGCCACCCGCTTGAGATTTTCCTTTAACCTTTGATTTTGTACACCTAAAATCTACACCTTGTATACCACTTGACAAATCCCCTTTGCCAAATGTATACAACTCTTCTTAGAACCAAGAAGACAATAACACCTTGTACAACTTCTTTTCAACCCAAAGACGCTCTTGTACAATCTTTCTCTTTGAGTAAATACAATCAATCCTATAAGTCTTGAATCTGTATATAATCATGAATAAGGACTCTTATAGGTGGACTCTCAGATATCTTCACTAAAGGATTGAAATTTGAGTGAAGAATAGAAAGTAGAAACAGTTTTCTGAAAAACTGATTTTTGAATAGAGTTTTTGGGCAGAAAACTATTGATATGAATTGGTGTATTTAGCCTAGGACAACATCCTTATTTATAGGTGAAATCTATAGTCAGTTAGGGAAGTTATTAACTTGAATTTGAATTTTGAAACTTTGTATAAAACACCAGAAATCAAAAACTATCTAACAGTCAGAAACTGCCATTAGTCGACTTGGTTATGAGGGTTAGTCAACTAGGGTAATGATTTTCTCCTATAATAATCGACTTATAAAGGGGGCAAGTCGACTAAGGAAGGTCTGATAAAAAAGACATGTTTCTGAAAACTGAACTTAGTCGACTAGCAGAATATATTAGTCGACTACAACATGTATTAGTCGACTAATAAAATTGATAAGTAGATTAACAATGTTAACTGTCAAGAAACAGAGAGTTGATAATTTTTCAGGACAGAGATTAGTCGACTATATAAAATGTCAAGTTGACTATAGGATGTATAAGTTGACTAATCAAGAGTATAAGTCGACTAATAGGCTTATGATGTGTGTGTGTTTTAAGACTTTTAACATACTAATAAATATTACAATACACATTCATAGCCATTATCCTTGGGAAGTCTTGAGCATGTAGAACGCTATATAAGCTTGTGAGATACAGCTCCAATGAAATGGCTTCACAAATGTATCATCAGAATCAAGTTTCAACAGATCTTTTAGTGAAGAAAAGTAGGAGGACCGAATTAGATGTGACAAAGGATGAACAGCTTGAGCAGCAAGTGACTTTAAATGAAATTATAAGAGCCAGATAAAGACTTGCAGCTCAAGACTGTTGGCCCAAAGGCCATTAGCCCAATATCTCGATGTATATTTTGATGATAACAAACCATATTTAGTTATGTATTTAACAATTTTGTTTAAAAAGATTTCAGGTTATAGAATAAGTTGATTTGACGGCTCCACGATCAAGACTCACAAGTTTGGACGCCGCTAAAGATTTGCATTCCCAAGCTAAGCACGGTAGAAAGCTTCGGGATCAAGACTTTGAAGAAAAGACCAAGATTTGTATTTTACTTTTCTTTTTAGACATTTTGTCAAAACCTAGATGTTAGAAGTAGATTATTTGGGATTGTCACTCACACACACTTAGTTTGCTTCAAGGCTTCAAAAGTATTTTCATTTCGGTATTTTCAACATAGTTTGAGAAAAATCATGTTTGGAAAATTAGTTTTAGAAATACCAAGTTTTGAAAAACGATTGTTGGAAAAACAAGTTTTTATCAAAAAGATAGAACATGTTTGAGTATTGATCTATGATCATACTCTTAGATTTATTAGGTCTAGCACCTCTTTTATAATATCCTTAAACCATAAGACCAAAAACCAAATTTCCTTTTCTGGTTTCTGCAGAATCTGTTTTAACAGATCTGACAGAGGCCGGTCGACCGCTCGGGTCGACCGACGTGCACAACTGTGTATGTGTGCACGTCGGCCGACCGCTCGGGTCGACCGGGCACTTAATAGTGCTCTCTGTTTGTTTGGGTCGACCGGGGCGGTCGACCGATGTCCCCCAACGGTCAGAAATATGACCGTTGACGGTCGACCGACCCGGTCGACCGGCAGTTGTCAGAAAAGTCTGACAGACTCCAACAGCTATATTTTTCTGACTGTTTTTGTTGGGATCTTCACCCAACGAATTTCTCCACCAGTTTTACCCTGTCTTTCATTCCCTATAAATAGGTGGTCACTTCAACATGATAAGACAACAATTTTCACAAGAATTTTACAAGTGATTTTTCAAGCTTTCATTTTAGAAAAAGATTTCCAAAGCCAAAATTTCCAAACACCCTCTTGAAGCTAACTCCTCTACTTCACTCTAGTTTTTGCACTTCACAATCCCAAGTTCTACTTCTACATATTGGTTATAGGATTGTGCTAAGTGAGCGTTTTGTGATCAAGTGTGATCAACCTTCTTCTTGAGCGAAGTTGTAGAGGCATCGGCCTCAAGCGAGCTAGTGTGCTCCGGTGATGTTGCGGCATCATGAGAGATTGGACAAGTGTGTTCTTGTATTGGCGATCCAGTGGGATCAACAATAGTGGAAATCCTTCAAGTGTGAAGGCGGGGACGTAGAGCGTGGCTCGAACCTCGGAAACATATCCTCGTGTTTGCGTTTACTCAATTTTCTCTAAACTCTAACTCTCTTTAATTCTTGCACTATTTATTGTCTTTTACATTGCAAGTCTTTTTAATTGAGCTAATTGTTAAGTAGAATTTTAATTCCGCATTATTGCATATTTCATATAGCCATCACCTATTCATCCCCCCCTAGGTGATTTCAAAGACTTCACAACATAAGGTCTGAACTATAATAAATAAAACTGCGACTAAGATCGCAGATGTAAAGATAGTTGTGATTATTGAATAAATGACTGTGACCGTAGTCGCATCTTTCAGGATGTTCAGATTTTTTTAAAAGAATGTGATATTTTGTAATACTGCGACCTCACTCGAAACCCTTAATATACTAAAGGACTGTGTAAAAGGTCACACATGCAAAGTAATTACGGATTGCAGGTAACGTCGCAGTTATATAGATATCTATAATAACTGAAAAAAATAGTTTTAATATATACCGCGACCTTAGTCGCAGTTCTTCCAATTTAGAGTTTACGAGAAAAAACAGGTAATTGAAAATAAAAAGAAATAATTGGAAATCACATGTCTGAACTATATTAAATAAAACTGCGAATAAGGTGGCAGTTGTAAAGATAGTTGTGACTATTGAAAAAATTGTTTTAATATATACTGTGACCTTAGTCGTAGTTCTTACAATTTAGTGTATATAAAAAAATCATGTATTTTTCAAATTAAATAACTGCGACTGAGATCGCAGTTAACAAAAATGTGCAATTGTTAACTGAAAAAGACGACTTTGGTAATAGTGATCATTGTTCTGTAAAACTTAATCTAGGTCGCAGTTCCATCTACGTTATCAAAGATTTTTTACATATAAAAATTGTGAGAAAAATTAAAAAAAGAATAAAGTGAAAACCTCTTGATCAGCATCCAAAGATTTCAGCCCTTCAAGATTTTTAATATTTTGTGAGGAAGCTGAACACGATGATATACGGTTCATATTTAGATCGGGAGACTCAGATCGCGGACGACGGTGACCTGAATTGGCAGGAAATGTGTTATGATCGGCGGTCGACATTAAAACAGAAAAGAAGATTTAGATCTACAAAGTAAAAAAAAAAAAAAACTGACGCGGATACCGCTTTTTTTGGAAAAGCTTTCTAGCAGTAAAACTCAAACTTAGATCTGACAACACGCAGAAAAAGAAATAGAGAGAAAATAATAATAAACAATAGCGGGACAATTACCTTTTACTGCGAGGCATTTAGTAATTTTACTTGTTCCAATAGGCGGGCCGCAACTTATTAGTGTGGCTAATAAAGTACCACGCCATCGCAGGCTAAGAGAGACTCTCAGCTGTCGGCCAATATACATATTTCTGATATATATATAAAGAGAGAGGTTTGGGCGACATAGGACATAGTTGTCTCCTATGTCAGCCGATTTACATATTCCTCTATATACACACACACTCACTCACTCACTCACTCTCTCTCTCTCTCTCTCTCTACACACACACTCACATATAGAGAGGGGGGAGAGAGACTTGTGTCCTTCTAAAAGGATTTGAGTCCGAATCCTTCCCACTCAAATTCAACCCTCTAACCTTCGAATAAAATATCCACTCCATTGAAGTTGATTTATATTATTTCAAGTATCAATAAACTAAAAATCAAGTGTTTTGAATACTTTTTGCTCATTCATCAAGCGGCGCAAAATGAACGGCCGAAAGTAGTACGTTGGTTAGATCTATGTCTTTAGATAAACAAATTCTCGATCTGGCCATTTCATTATGATCTAAACATTTAAAAACCCCTACAAATCAATTTTTGTTAGGTTTCAAATGTTCTACACCGTTAAACTAACCAACCCACTATTTAAGCCGTTTGTTTTTCCCCTACTTGATACATGTGGTAAAAGTATTCAAAACACTTACTTTTTAGTTTATACATGCTTGAAATAATATAGATCAACTTCAACGGAGTGAATCTTGTATTCGAATGTCAGATATTTATTTGAATGGGAAGGATTCGGTCTCGAATCCTTCCGGAATGACACAAGTCTGTCTATATATATATATAATATATATATATATATATTATATATATATATATATATATATATATATATATATAAGGAAATATTTTGGAGAGTACTTGGCTCACCGAACGCTTCGTACGAACTCCCAAACCACCCCCTCATGGATGATCCGAACTGTTCATTTTAATCTACACACTCTAATTAGATTACCAATCAAAAGTCATGTGATTCCAACCCTTTTTACTCATGCATCAAATACCTTTATTCTACGGCTAAGAAAATCAGTTTTTGGTAACCACTTATACATGGGTAAAAAGGGTCAGAATCGTGTGATTTTTTATTGGTAACCTAATTAGAGCGTGTAGATTAATATGAACAGTTCGGATCATCCGTAAGAGAGATGATTTGAGAGTTCTCACGAAGCATTCGGTAAGCTTGATGCTCATCAGCATATTTCCTTATATATAGAAAGAGAAATGTATCTCAACCACCAACAGAGAGACTCTCTCAGCTGGCGGCGACGTGGTTGAATCTCGCCACATATCCTGGTCGCAACGTTATCATGGTCGCAGTGTTTTTATGAGGATTGCTATCATAGCCGCAGTATTTTGTGTGGATTTCTACCATGGTCGCAGTGCAAATTAGAATGAGAATATCTGAAATTTTTTAGGATTGTGACCAGGTCGCAGTGCTAGTTGAGATAGTTCTCTCAGCTGGCTGTTGAGATACAGATTCCTCGTGTGTGTGTGTGTGTGTGTGTGGTAGAGTTACAATGCACATTGGTGTAACTAACTTAAGTTACACACATCTCTTTCCACTATGCAAAAAATAATTTTTAAACACCTTGCGGGAGCACTCACATTAATTTTTATTTGTATCTCACTAAGCAAAATTTTTGTGAGGTGGAAAGAGGTGTTTAATTTAACTTAGTTACACTTATGTGTATTGTAATTCTAACTATACACACACACACACATACATACACATATATATGTATACATACACACACACACATATATGTATATATACATAGGGTCAAGTGCTCCTAGTAGGTCTCCTTAAATTGTAATCTAAGGAGACGGCTTAAAACTCTAACATTCTGATTTATTTTCACGATCTTACCACACATTATCATATTCATGTTATAAGATGTACGTATATAAAAAATCACGTGATTTGAAATTTGTTTACTCTATTTATTTTGGTTAAACATATATGTGTGTGTGTGTGTGTGTGTGTGTACATATATACATATATATATACATATATCTATACATATGTATACATATATATATACATATATATATACACATACACACACACACACACACACACACACACATATATATATACATATATATATACATATGTATACATATATATACATATATATATACATATATATATACACACATATACACACACACACACACACACACACACACACACACACACACACACGTGTGTGTGTGTGCATACACACACACACACACACACACACACACACACACACACACACACACATATATATACACACACACATACATACATACATATACATACATATATATATATGTATACATACATACATACATACATATATATATATATACACACACATATATATATATACATACATACATACATACATATACATACATATATGTGTGTGTGTATGTATATATGTGTGTGTACATATATGTGTGTGTAGAGAGAGAGATAGACTAGTGTCATTCTGGAAAGATTTGAGGCCGAATCCTTCCCACTCAAATACAACCCTACTACATTCGAATACAAGATCCATTTTGTTGAAGTTGATCTATGCTATTTCAAGTATCTATAAATCAAAAATCAAGTATTTTAAGTACTTTTTGCCCATACATCAAGTAGGGGGAAAACGGACGGTCTAAATAGTGAGTTGGTTAGTTTAACGGTGTAGAATATTTGAAATCTAACAAAAAATGGTTTGTAGGGATTTTTAAATGTTTAGATCTTGATCAAATGCCCAGATCGAGAATTTATATGTCTAAAGACGTAAATCTAATCAACTCACTACTTTCGGGCGTCCATTTTGTGCCGCTTGATGGATGGGCAAAAAGTATTCAAAATACTTGATTTTTGATTTTTTTAGTTATTTTAAATAATATAGATCAACTTCAACGGATTGGACCTTTTATTTGAATGTCGGATTTTAGTATTTGAGTGGGAAAGATTTGGGCTCGAATCCTTCCGGAATGACACAAGTCTATATGTGTATGTGTCTGTGTGTGTGTGTATATATATGTGTGTATGTGTGTGTATGTGTGTATGTGTGTGTATATGTATATGTATATGTATATGTGTAAGGCAACAATATACCTAGGTGTAACTAAGTTAGTGTCACACACCTCTTTTCACCACACAAAAATTTTTCTTGGTGAGACAAACAAAAATTAGTGTGAGTGATCCCCACAAGGTGTTAAAAATATTTTTTTGTGTGGTGGAAAGATGTATGTGTAACTTAGTTACACCTATGTGTATTGTAACTCTGCCTATTCAAAAATAGCATATTGCTTAAATCTACGTCTTTAGACATACAAATTGTTGATCCAACCATTTCATCATGATCTAGACACCGAAAACCCCTTACACACCAATTTTTGTTTGATTTCAAATATTCTAAAGCGTTAAACTAACCAATTCACAATTTCAGTCGTCCATTTTGTGCTTACTTGATGGATGGGCAAAAAGTATTCAAAATAAATGATTTTTTTATTTTTAGTTATTTGAAATAATGTAAATCAACTTTAAAGGAATGGATCTTGCATTCGAATGATGTAGGATTACATTTGAGTGGAAAGAATTTGGCCTCGAATCCTTCCAGAATGACACAAGCCTCTCTCTGTGTGTGTGTGTGTGTGTGTGGGCACGCGCGCGTGTGAATATTCTAGTGAGAACTACATGATTAGAACCTTCGGGCGAACTTCATGGTGCACATCCCGTGGATGATCCGAACTGTTCATCTTAATTTACATACTCTAATTAGGTTACTAATAAAAAATCATGTGATTTCGAACCTTTTTACCCATGCTCAAGTGATTACAAAACATATGTTAAATTTGTTGTAGAATAAAGATGTCATTTGATAAATGAATAAAAAGATTGTGATTTTTCATTAGTAGCCTAATTAGAATAGGTATATCAAAATAAATGGTTCAGATCATCCACCGGGTGATCAGTTGCGGAGTTACGCACGAAAGCTCGGTGAGAACGGTTCTCATCGGGCGTGTGTGTGTAAGATAAGTCTTTCTATTCCAATTTGATACCGAGGCATTTAAATTTTTTACCCTATCTCATTTAGACAGCTCGAAAATTAAATTGTCTCAAAATATGGAAAACAAAATAGCCCAAAAACTATAGGACGAGAATTTGTAAGATTGTTTTCCCATACATTTACTAGGTAGAAAACTATCAATTAAAGATGAAATGTTGCTTCGATTTATAATTTTAGACATGTAAATTCTTGATCCAACAACTTTTGAGCATAATCTGTAAGTCACCTAAAGGGAGGTGAATAGGTGACGTGCTAATCAAATACTAAACAAATGCGGAATTAAAACTAATTATGCAAACTAAAACTATTATACTAACACACAAAGTATAACCAAAGAGTGAAACCGAATTTCCGGTGAAGCGCTCTGGACTTTCTCCTCAAGATTCCTCTAGACTAAGAATTGAGATGCTACTATAACTCTCTTGGTTAAATACAAGTGTGAGCACACAACCAATATCAAACATGTGATGAACATGTAAGGAATAAGAGCATGTAAGATATCAAACAATCCCAGGCAAATCAATGAAGCACAAGTAAATATCAAGCATATAAAGATATAAACGATATAAGCAATCAAGATATAAACACAAGTGAATTGAGAGAGAGAGAGAGAGAGAGAGAGAGAGAGATGAGCAATCGCAAACACGGGAGAATTGTTTTCAGGTTCGAGCCACTTGCTATACGTTCCCGCCTTCACTGCAATGAAGGATTTTCACTAAAATCGATCCTGCATGATCACTCGATGCCGCAACACCTATAATGAGCTTTCTCAAGAACTCTTGAACCCGCAAGTCCCTCACATGTTCCCGCAAGAACAATACACAATATGAACCTGCAAGTTCGCCAAGGCTGCAACCTCAATAACTCCTCCAAATAACAAAAGGTGGAATACTTGGTGATCTCTTCTCTTGATCACCAGCAAACACTCTCACAAACATGGTTCCCTATAAGATGGATATAGCAATAGATTGCTCAGGCTTGTGTGAGAAAACAAGATAGATTTTATGGTGGAAAACTCAAAAAAAAATCTTTTGATAAAGTCAAGAGATACACTCTTGATAAACTCTCTTTTGATATGAAAATAAAGCTCAAAAAACTTGTTGAAAAACTTCTGTGAAAGATAGAAAAATAGCTTTAGAAAACACTTCTCAAAACTTAACAAAAACTGGCCCTAAAGTCTCTTTTATAGAGGCTGTCAAAAACTAGCCGTTATAGGCTAGATTGACATGTCGGTCGACCAGCCTGTCGTCCGGCCAACAGTCATATTTCTGACCTTTTGGGGTTTTTCGGTCGGCCGCTTAGTCGACCGCCCCCAGGCCACGGAGAGGAATCCTCTCTATCAGTCGATCGAACGGTTGACCGCCACCCAATCGAGAGTTGGGTGAGCCAATCGGTCGACCTGCTGAGTCCAGGCTATGAGCTTGTGCACGTTTCTACGCACGTCGGTCGGCCGATCGGTCGGCCGACAGCAGCCCTGATTTGAAAATATCTATAAATTTCAACAAAACTCTTAAAATTTTACAAAAATAAGTCCATGTAAATATTTGAAGTAAAAATATGTCTGATAAAAGATCAACACATATTACAAACAATTTGTACTATTTTTGAGGCATACAAATTAAAGCTTAAACAAAAACCGATATTTTTCAAAACTTAAACTTTGAAATGAAAAACTGATTTTTTTTTTCAAAACTTGCACAAATATAAAACAAGATATTTAAACACTTTTGAAGCATAGTGTCTATGGAAATGATCCAATACACATAGTAGATGAAATATACTTGTTTTTGACAATAAGCTCAAAATAAGTTTTGATAAATACAAAATTTAAACCCATGAAATAAACTCCTCAAAATAAGTTTCTAGACAATGTGAAGCATAGACGCATATGGATGAAATTCAATATACATTAGAACAACAATTAAAACAAGGTCATTTGTCCCAAGTATTTGGGGCAGGCTAAATTCAATATACATTAAACGATGTAAACTTTTTTTTGATGAACTCTATTCATGAAAACAAAAGATGTATTCTTTTAAGCCCAAAACCAAAACCAAAACTTAATTTTCCAAGAACTAACACTATGAAAGTTATGAAATATTTTATGCGTATGTATGAGCTCGAGCAGTCTACAACTAATCTATCCTTTGCATTTTATCCTAAAACAAAATAAGCTTACAAACTAGAACTCAAGTCTTCTTGAAAATCTTCTCTTGAAAATCTTCTTCCCCATCTTGACTTGATCCAAACTTAATCAATGAGTTAGACTCCTCTTTGAGTACTTGATGCCATCTTGAAACGCAAACTCTTGAATCAACACGTGCTAATTTCAAAACTTAACTTCAAATCTTTTGTTAAAGCTAAACACCAACTAAGATCTTGATTGAATATATGAAACTTATTAAACACAAAATCATTAGTACCATAACTACATGAGTTAATCATCATCAAAACTAAAATGATGAGCCTTTGAGCCAAACATAATCCACACGGTTAAAAAATACTTAATCAAACTAATTTTTAAGTAACTCTCAAACATCCTCATTCGTTAAATTAAACAACTAACCTTCTAGGCTAATCATTTTGATATGTAGGCAAAGGAAAAGAAAATTTAAAAAAAAAAAGAAACTTGATTTTTAGTTTTTAAACACTAAAAACAAACTATACCTACTTTAAATCAGACTCTTTGAATTGCCAAACAATAAATTTGAAAAGAGAATTTTGCAAAGAACTGGTAAAACACGTAACTTGTGAGTTCTTGCTCTCTTCGTTCTCCTCACCTATTTTCTGAGGCTTAGATTGATTGATTTTCTACACTGGCAAGCTACATAAAAGGATGGTTTCTTCGCTTAGCGACGACTGCAATCGATTAAACACCAAGAAAAATCCAGCAAAAATCCAAATTCACCAAGAAAATCCAGCAAAAATCCAAATGGAGTTTCAGTGGCCACCTCAGATTTGTATTTGTTGACGACCATCTATTTGATGTGCAAGCTGACCAAAAATCAAATGCAGTGCCAGAATCAAATCTCTATCAGTACTAATAACATGCATGCACATTCGAAACTGTCTAGATGAAAGTTACCACTCTCAGTTGTCATCTTTGAAAGCAGTATTATCATGCCACATCGTCTTTGAAACAATGATTGCATTTAAATTAAAACGGAATCGAGGTTTGTAAGCATACAAATTTTGATTTTGGAAAACTTTTAACATTTCACAAACCTCTCTCTAAATTTTTATAGCTGCATGAAAACTACTCAAAATAGAGATTCCAGAACCTGTGGCCAAATGCACTGATCAAGAACCTGCCTCAACCGAGAACCCTGCAGTTTGAACCACAAAAGATCGAATCGGCCATCTTCTTTCTAGTTCTTCTAGCTTGCACGTGCAGAGCGCACAAAAAAAAAACCACACGTCACAGAACTAACATACTCATCTGCTGGCATTATACTTGAGTGTTACCTTTGGAAATAAGAAACAAGATACCAAGAACTAATTTCATATCAGGTACAATGCAAAGATAATTCAGAGATAATTCAGAGACAGCACAAGGCATTATTTAGCACACACCGATGAAACAAGTACAGAAGAACAAAGTGAAGTGGAACTTATTATTAACATTAAGCAAACCCTTAAAAAGTAAACTGAAAAACAATCTGTGAAAATATTCAAATCCTTTTTCATCTGAGGCTAACTAGGAAATATAGTGTGAAGACGTAGAGATAGCAGGATCGTCAATATACCCAACTCTTCCCCAGTTTATGGCAAGCACGCCCAGATCAAATCCGTGCCTCCGAACTTCAACCCAATAACACAACCTTGAACAATGTTATCCGCAATGACATTTAGGAAAACAAGACCAAGAAAATGAAAAAGACATAATAAGAAAATCCCTGATACTTTCCAGAATGAAGATAATATCAAAGTATCAAAAATGCATACAAAAACAGATGAAGAAAGAAATATTCATAGTACTTTTCAAGGGGAAAAAAAGACTCTCTTTAGCTTAGAAACTCGGTTTTTATTGAAGAAAACAGATGAATAAAATAATTCCTGATACTTCTCAAAATGAACATAATATCATGAGTATCAAAAACGCATGCAAAAAATCATTGTGCATAATGTGATAGATGGCATTGATTACCAAACTAAAGTTCCTAAGCCATGAATGCCTTCTTTAAATAGGGAAGACAAAAGAAAAGGGGGAAGAAAGGTAAAAGAATAAAACTCCAACTGAGGTTATCTATCAGGTAATGACATGGAAGAATCTTTTATCTGTTGGAATCATTCTTCAACCATTCACTTTGATAGTATTGCATCTACTCAAGTAAAGCCTCTTGAATTTCTTTTTTCTTCTTCTCTTTTTAGCCCTAAACTTCAAAACTATCTAGGTTTCCCCCCTATATTCCACAGGCTTTCACTCGATTCGTATTCATAATATCAACTTGAATAAATACACCCTTTGGTTATATTTCACACACGTACATCCACCCATCCTGACGCTCTCTCATGGGATTAGGATTAGTGATGGCTCTTAGTCCATCCCTCCTCCCCTAGAACCACGTCCCTTGCTACTGTCATGTCCCCCCTTTCTACCCTCTTCTTCCTATCCTCTTAGATCTAGTATTACCAATCCTCTGATATGGATTTTGCTTGGCTTTGCCATGTGATAAGAAATTCTTAAGGTGCCAAATCCCCTTGGAAATGGTTACTCAAGGGTCTGGTCACCAACGGCTTATGTTGCATAAATACTTTAATCAAGAAGACATACTTGTATCTGAAACTGGATTTTGGATACTTGATTGATATGATGGATATTCCTATAATGTATCCTTAATTTTATATCATAAGCATACCAAAGATTTCAGTATGTCTTGGACTAAGAAGTTCAAATTTGTATTGCATATATGATAAATTTTATTTGATTTACAGATGTGCTTATCTAATTTAATCACATTCTTAATGAAAGATTATGAATATTCTAATCATTGACTGATTAAAGTTGAATTTTTTTTATATTACCGAAGTTAGTGTTCTTTTAACCATTATGGCCTTACAAATCCAAGGTATAGATCAATAATATTAACTAGTGTGCATACATAATTTGCAATTTCCATATTCATATGTACTACTTGTATCCTGAGTTTTCAAAGCTTCCTGTATCCCCGTACTTATATCTAATATCTTCAATTTTAAAGATTTCTTGTATCCCTATATCAATACCTTGTCATATTTGTATCCCTTACCCATACTAGTGCGACCTAGCCAAAGGCTGAATGGGAGATTTTTCTTATGAATCATGGCTATTTCATTTTCTGATTTGCTTCTCTGTCTGACAATGATTGTGCCATGTCGACTATGTCGTTCGGCGCTCAGTCTCAGTTCTCTTGAGCTAACTATTGGAACAACAATAGAGGCCCACAATAAGGCCCATCCCCTGCAACCAGTAACATTGCTACAACAACACTGTCGACTAACATCCTAATGAATGTGAAGTAGGAGATCAAGACACATGTCGACAGTAGACATATGTCTGTCGACAGGCTACAGTCGACAACAGAAAACACGTCTGCCGACAGGTGTTTCCTGAAAGTTGACTACATTGAAGTCTGTCGACAGTCAACCATCTCTGTCAATAGGGATGCAGCAGTCGAGAGATAAATTTGCCCTGTCGACAGCCTGATCACATATCAGCATATCCTAGTGAGAACAGGATTTCCTTTTCAAGACTGATTTGAATTCAATTTGTTTTATTTTTCTCTTGTTTAATTATGTTTCCTAAATAGATAAATATTCTTCTTTATTTGCCTATATAAGGCCATTGTATCTTTGATTTTAGAATCAACTTTAATCAATATAATTGAGTTTTTCTCTTAATTTGCTAGTGGATTCAAGTTTTTTGCTCATAGATTCGAGTACTTTCCTACCTGAAAGTATTCCTTTAGAGTTCGTTGGCGCTAGAACGAGATCTAGTCGGCGTTCTTCGCTTTCTTGTTTGCGTCAAAGTGGTTTCAAAACTTCGGCAAATTTTCGATGATGGCAGGAGATGACGATGGTTCGCAACGCCTTTCCACGAGGATAGGCGCTGTTGAAGGAAACATTTGCACCATAAAATCTACATTAGACCTTATGGTTCAAGATATCAAGAAGTTATCTCTCAAAGTTGATGACTGAAGTCTAACCGATGGTACGTAACGAAGCGGACATGATTGTCAATCAACACAACCACTACCACCACAACAACCATCTCTACATCAACGACCGCTATAACAACCACTACCACCACCAAGACGTCCTCTACGAAATTTTCAATATGAAAATCTTTCCGATGAGGAAGATTGAACAACTCCTTATCAAGAAGACGACTTCAAAGATGGAGCTTACGATGGAGGGATGACTTATGGGCGAGGCCATAAGATGACCAATCCTAATCCTAACGGGGGAGGAGAATTTTCTTTTCCTAATCATGATACGAGAAGAGATTACTCAAATCCTAATGAACATAGGATGAAGATCGAGATTTCTTTCTTTAGTGGGAACCTTGATATCGAATTCTTCTTCGACTGAGTCTATGACGCGGAGAAGTTCTTCGACATGACTTGCGTTCCTGGGGAGAAACATGTCAAGGGAGGAGCAGCAGCCGCAAGGTCGGACCAATTACAAATCACGAGACGTCAAGGCAAGCCACCCATGATGACATGGAGACGCATGAAGCAACTCGTACAAGGTAGATTCCTTCCACCCGATTATCAACAAATCCTTTATAATCAATTTGAACACTGCAAATAAGGTACAAGGACTGTTGCGGCGTACACGGAAGAGTTCCATCGCCTATCATCACGATGCGATCTATCCATGACGGAAAAATAAGCTGTAACGTACATCACCCCATCCAAGAACGTGTAATCCTTCATGACGTGTTCTTTATTGATGAAGCCCACAACACGACCATGAAGATTGAGATATTACAAAACAGAGCTTCACTTTTCAAGAGTGTAGCAAAGAAGACATCCAACAGTACGAGAGCGCATGGTTCCACATCGGGTAATCGACCTCCAGCACGTAAGGCAGTCGGCGCCCTGACAGAAACCCAGTGACGACGGCAGCCCTACTACAAAGGGCAAGGAGAATCCTTACGCCAAACCAGGTGTTGACAAGTGTTATAGGTGTGGTGAACCTGAATGCAAATCCAGTGAGTGCCTGAGGAGGAGGCAAGTCAACATGGCGGATTATGATGATGAAGATAAGATGAAAATTGAGACCGAATTGGAAGACTCTGACTTTACCGAAGAGCATAGAGAGTCGGCCGCCTGTGTAGTACAGCGGTTGTTATGGAACCAAAAGGCCACCGGCACTACACAACGGTATCAAATCTTCTACTCAAGGCGTTCGCTCAAAAACAAAGTGTGCAACTTCATCAATAACGAAAGTTACGAGAATATCGTTTCTAGTGCATTGGTGGACTACTTGAAGCTAGAGACGGAATCACTCTCTCACCCTTACACGATTGGGTGGATCAAAAAAGGTCCCTCCATCAAGGTAACGGATCTTTGTCATGCCCAATTTCAATGGCAAGTTTTATCAAGATTCTGTTGCTTGTGATGCTGTCGATATGGATGTATGCCATATACTTTTGGGGAGCTGGCAACATGACGTCGATGCTACCCATCGAGGTAAGAAGAACATCTACATGTTTACCTGGGAGGGCAAGAGGACCGTCATGAAACCTATTCCACCTGTTCCAAGACGACAAAAGAAGAATTGCAACCGACGCGAGTTCTTGGTGAAATCAATAGAGACAAAGTAAAGATTTGCTTTGATGATCAAAGAAAAAGTTGCTTCATCCATTGAAGTTCCCGAGAAGATGAAGCCTATGTTGGAGGAGTTCAAAATAGTAGTTCATGATGACGAGCTTCCGAAGGACTATCACCCATGAGGAATATCCAACACCACATTGATCTTATTCCTGAAGCAAGTCTACCTAATCTCTCATACTATCGGATGAATCACAAGGATAGCAAAGTTCTGAGAGAGAAGGTCGAAGAATTGATACACAAGGACACATTAGAGAGAGCATGAGTCCATGTGTGGTATCGGACCTTTGGACACCAAAGAAGGATGAGAGTTGGTGCATGTGTGTGGATAGCCGAGCCATCAACAAGATCATTATTCGATATCAATTTCTCGTTCCTCACCTTGATGATATGTTGGATCGATTGGGGAGGATCATGCAAGTTTTCGAAGATCGCCCTAAGGAGTGACTACCATCAAATTTGCATTAGGCCGACAGATGAATGGAAGACAAAGTTCGAAACTCCGAAGGGATTATATAAGTGAATGATCATGCCTTTTGGACTATCCAATGCTCCTAACACTTTCATGGGATCGATAAAACGAGTATTGAAGCCATTCTTAGGGAAGTTCGTGGTCGTCTACTCCGACATCCTTATCTACAGTTCGAGTGAAGATGAACATATGCAAATACCTATGGAGGGCGTTAACGGTGCTACAAGACAACGAGTTGTATATCAAGTTGAAGAAGTGCAACTTCATGACTAGCAGCTTGATATTCATGGGATTTGTAGTTAGCTCTCAAAAAATTCATATTGATGAAGACAAGATAAAGGCAATATAAGAGTGGCCTACACCTGAGAGTGGCCTACACCTGAGAGTGCCACGGGGGTGAGTTTTCATGATTTAGCTATTTTCTACCAGTGTTTCATCCGCAATTTTAGTAGTTTGGTGGCACCTATAACTGATCGCTTGAAGAAGAAAGGTCATTTCCTTTGGACCGCGGCGGCCAACGAGGCTTTTGCACTAATTAATGATAAGCTTACAATACTCCCATATTGGCTTTTCCTAGTTTTGAAAAGGTGGTCTAACTAAAGTGTGATGCTTGTGGAGTTGGCATTGACGCGGTTCTCTCACAAGAGAAAAGGCCTATTGCTTTTCTAAGTGAAAAAGTTGAATGAAGTAAGACAAAAGTGGTCTACTTATGAGCAAGAATTGTATATGGTGTATCATTCTTTGAATACTTGGAAGAGCTATCTTATACCTTGCGACTTCGTGCTCCATTCAGCCATCAATCGCTCCAACATTTCAAGAAGCAAAAGCACATCAACAAGATGCATACAAGATGAGTATCTTATTTTGAACAATTCAACTTTATGAATAGGAGAGTCTCATTATTGGTTTCTTTGCAAAGTGAGATCATTGACTTTGATTTCTTAAAGGTGTTATATGAGAAAGATGAAAACTTTGAGGAGATTTGAGAGAAGTGATCGACGAAGCAACCCACGCAAGACTTATCATATTATGAAGGGTTTTTTTTAAAGGAAATCGGCTTTGTGTTCCAAGGACTTCTTTGAGAGAGAAGGTCATTCGAGATTTGCATGGAGGTGGGCTTGGAGGACTCTTTGGAAAGGACAAGACCACGGCTATTCTTGAAGAGAGATATTATTGGCCTCAATTGAGAAAGAACGTGGCTAGAATTGTGAGAAGTTGTCCAGTTTGCCAAGTTGCTAAAGGACAAGCTCAAAATACGGGTTTGTATACACCCTTACCCATCCTCAAATATATTTAGGAAGACTTGAGCATGAATTTCGTGTTGGGACTTTCTTGCACACAAAAGAGAGTGGATTCCATCTTCATTGTGGTTGATCGATTTTCAAGATGGCATACTTTATTTCTTACCAAAAGACTTCCAACGCACCACACGTGGCCACGTTATTCTTCCAAGAGGTTGTGTGATTGCATGGCGTACCGAGTTTCACTGTTTCGGATCGGGATAGCAAGTTGTTAGCTACTTTTTAGACTACTCTATGGAGGAGATTTGACACATCACTGAAGTATAGTAGCACGGCGCATCCTCAAAAAGATGGACAAACGGAAGTTGTCATTCGCATCTTACGCAGCTTATTGAAAAGTATATGTGGAGACGAGCAAAAAAGCATAGGATCAAATTTTGCCTCAAGCGGAGTCTGTTTACAACAGCACATTCTATAATTTAACAGGTATGTCACCTTTTGCTATTGTTTATAGGAATGTGCCTCATTATCTCCTAGACTTAGCCAAGCTACCTATTGGAGAGAGGTTTAGTAATGCAGCTAGCGTCATTGCTAAACAAATACTTGATGTTCAAGAGTCGATTCGATTGAGGCTAGAGAAGTCTAATGCGAAATACAAGGCAGCAGCTGATAAGAAGAGGCGAGAGAAAGTCTTCAAAGAAGGAAACATGGTGATGGTGTATTTGAGAAGAGAGAGAATTCATGTTGGATCCTACAACAAGATGAAGCCGAAGAAGTATGGGTCATTCAAGATTGTGAAGAAGATCAGTGATAATGCCTATGTCATCGATCTTCCAAGCGATATGGCGATATCTAAGACATTCAATGTGGCAAAACTCTATGAATATCACTCTACCGAGTAGTTATATCCAAATCATAACTCGAGGAGTTCTTTTGAAGAGAGAGGGATTGATGTAGGAGATCAAGACACCTGTCGACAGGCTATAGTCAACAGCAGAAAATACGTCTGTTGACAGGTGTTTCTCGAGTGTTGAGTACATTACAGTCTATCGACAGGCTTGCAGTAGTCGACAAATAAATTTATCCTGTCGAGACAGCCGAAGCACGTATCAGCATATCTGAGTCGGAGCATGATTTTCTTTTCAAGACTGATTTGAATTCCGATTGGTTTTTTTTGTTTAATTAGGTTTCCTAGTTAGATTAGTATTCTTCTTTATTTGCCTATATAAGACCATTGTATCTTTATTTTTAGGATCAACTTTGATCAATATAATTGAGTTTTTCCTCTTAATTTGCTCATAGATTCGAGTTGTTATCTTTTGCCCGTGGATTCGAGTTATTTGCTCGTGGATTCGAGTATTTTCCTGCCTGAAGGTATTCTTTTAGGGTTCGTTGGCGCTAGAACCAGATCTAGTTGGCGTTCTTCGCTTCCTTGTTTGCGTCAGAATGACACTACAACTCTACTTGTTCTCTCGCCTACAAATTGTAAGGCAACGAGTCGGTTAGAATCCTACAAAAGGGAACCAGCAGAAGACCCTAACAGCAATAGTAAACCCGTCGGCAATTCTACTTTCTTTCACTTCACAAACCTGAACACATCATCTATCCTTTCTAGTTCATCAAATTATTTCCAAGTTCAGCAAATTCTTTCTATGTTCAGCACAATGAAGTGTTATAAAAGTAAGTTCATCTTCTAGTTCAATGACCAAGAAGGGACCCTAAACTTCTCATCAAATCATTCTCAAGATTAAAACTCATGCTCATTGCAAGGGGAAAATACGCAAGTTCGAGACCTATGCATATCCCGGGTTCTAAATTCATCACATCGCTACCTCAGTTATAAGCATCTCTTCTATTCTGTTCTGCATACCCTCTTTCTGTCTTAATCTGAAACATGTTGAATATGATCTTGTTCTCAGACCCAGTACACCCTCACCAAGTCCGACCAGTACTCGAATTCGGTCATATTGCCAGTTGCATAAGGTTCACTATTGTCGCGATCTTGGTCTGATATTGATACTTACAACTTGATCGCTGATATAGTAGCATCAGAGATTAGGCAAGAAAGTTGAAATCTAGACCTCATAGTATATATAATATACATCAGGAACTAGTCTCATAGGCAATGTGGGACTAAACTAATACGCGCACTAAACTAATACAGAGTCTCTCTCAACACTCCCTCTCAAGCTGGAGCCTATATATCAAACATGTTCAGCTTGTCACAAATAAAATCTACCCTTATTCAACCAAGTGATTTGGTAAAAAAAATTTGCTAAATGGTGTCCTGATGATACATGATTCGCCACAACGATCTTTTCCTCGAGCTTCATACGAACTATATGACAATCAATCTCAATATGTTTGGTTCTCTCGTGAAACACGGCATTTTCAGCAACGTGTATTACTGCCTTGTTGTGACCATAGTCTCATGGGATACTCTGAGGGAAAATCAACCTGTCAATAAATCTCTAATACAGATTAGCTCTAATGTTACATTTGGCATCGCTCTATACTTCGACTCTGTGTTAAACCAAGAGACCACACTCTCCTTCTTACTTTTCTGTGACACAATGTTTCCTCCAAGAAAGACATAATATCATGTGGCTGATCTCCTATCAAAGATGCACCATGCCAAATCTGCATCTGAGAACCTTCTCTGGTGTGTTTGAATTGAGAAGCCCCTCCCTAGAGCTTTGTTCAAGTACCTCAAATTCCTCGTTATCATCTGCAAGTGGGTAGTCCTTGATGCTAATAAAACTGACTCACTACAATGACTGCGAATGCGATGTCCGGTCTGCTCACCGTCAGGTAGTCGAATCAATCTCATGTACCTCCCAATATCCTCAAGAAGCTCACACTGATGTGGTAGCAGCTTCGTGTTCACATCCATCGGAGAATCAATACTCTTGCATCCTAGTTCCCAGCTTCTGAAAGCAAGTCGAGTATATACTTCTTCTGTGACAGAAGAATGTCTTTTTTGGACCTGACCGCAGCTCAATGCCTAAGAAATACTTCAGGGATCCAAAATTCTTGTCTAAAAGTGTTTCTGCAAGTACTTCAAGCTGTCAATCCCCTTTGTGTCATCTCATGTGATCACAAAACATCCACATACATAACCAACATGAATATCTTCCTATCATGTATTCTTCAAAACATAGAGTGGTCTTTCTGTGAGCGACAGAGGCAGAACTCTTAAATTACTAATACTAAGCACTCTAACCAGGCTCTCAAAGACTGTTTCAAACTATAAAGTAACTTTTTCAATTTGCAAACCTTAGCACACTCCCTAAGCAAAAAAAAACCGGTGGTTGCTCGATGTAAACCTCCTCATCAAGAATACAATTGAGAAAGGCACTCTTAATATCCAATTGATGAGGTGGTTAGTGGTATGTTGCGGCTAATGACACAAGGACCACACAAATGCCATCTTCACGACTGGAGAGAAAGTATCCACATAATCCAATCCATACACATGTGAATATCCTTTGGCAACCAATCCTTCCTTTAAGCGAGCCTTAGACCCATCTGAGTTTAACTTGACAGTGTAAACCCACTTGCACCCAACGGTTTTCTTTCCTGGTAGAAGTGTAACCAACTCCCAAGTCTCATTCTGCTTTAAGGTCATCATCTCCTCATGTTGCCTGAGTCCAACATGAAAGAGACAGTGCCTCTGATACATTCTTGGGAACCAAGAATGAGTCCAAAGAAAAAAATAAATAAATGAACGAAAAGAGAATGATAAATGTAAATAAGAAACAAAATTGGAAAGAGAATATTGAGTATAAATATGTTTGTCTTTTTGAAGTGTAATGGAAAGGTCACCAATATTAGAAGAATCATACATTTGTGCAGTGACAATCTCACTTGATTCTTATGCAGGACTTGGCACTGAGTCTGACGCTGGCATATGAAATCTGACCTAAAGAGAGAACAAGAAGTTTTGATACATATAGAGAAGGGTGACCTAACCGACAGTGATAATCAAGTGTTGATAAAGTGCTGAAGCAACCCACCTGATCGAATGTGAACTATCTCATACAGTTCGTTCTGCTCACATCATGTGCCAACTATCTTCCTCGTCCCAAACTCTTGAAATACACAATGCGTCGGAAAAAAATTATTGTACAATTTAAAACTTTGATAATCTTACTCATAATAGGTTGAAAGAAAAACAAAGTAAATAGAAAACAAAAGATAAAAAGTAGGGGTGATAACGGCAGTGCCAATACCCAGAATGGGTGCACGGGGGCCATTTACTAATACTACAGATCTAGAGGCAGGAGTAAAAGAAAACATAATACTTGATTCTCAGTCATATGATCAGTTGCTCCTAAATCTATAATCCAAGTATGTGACATAGACAATGTAAAACAAGATATATGAGTATCTTTTTGAGCTAGAGTGGCAGAGAAAGAGAAAGACTGAGCTTGTGTATTCTGTTGCTGCTAAAACATCTAGAAGTAATCAAACTATCGTTACAATTGCTTGGCATTTGAAAGAGTGGCAGAGATATGTGCTCATCTCGCTGGTTTCCACTTTAAAAGGAGCATTGATACTTTGTATGGCTTGGCTCTCTGCGGTAGTAATAATAAATCACATATTCAACTCCTTGTCCTTCTCGAGGACCTCCTCGTCCGCCTCTGGTACCACCGCGGCCACCAAAAAGTCCACTAGTGTAGACCCCTCGCCCCTCCATGTCAGCACGACCTCCTCTGCGGCCACCCGTGTGGCCCCCCCTCGTACTTCGATTTGCCTCCCCTGAGCTGCTAGGGCAGATCGATTTAAGGCTGCTATAGTAATGGAGGTGACACCGTAAGAATATATTCTTCAAAAAGTGATGTCCTCGGTAGAGAGCTCACAACAGAGCTTCGCATAATCTGAGGCCTAGGCGAAGAATAAATAGGGTCGAAGATACCCAAGTAGGTTAATACCATCAACTGGTTTCACTGGTTCTATATTTGCTTCACATCAGATGTGATCGAAAATATCTCATGAAGCTCCTCTGCTACGCGATTGAACTCGCCGTAATGATCATCCATGAGTTGGCCGTTATGCTTCTTCCGAAGCAGCTCGTGGATAACGTCATAATCCCTGTTGATGTTGTTTCCTTCGAAGAGTTCGCGCAAAAAACATCATAACTCCTTCACAATCACGCAATAAAGGACCAAGTCCTGAATCTTGGGCTCCGTCATGGTCATTACCTAATGTAGTAAGTTGTTGTCCTCCGATGTCCAAACATCTGTCACTAGAGTAGGAGGGCCCGCCAATAAATGACTAGTCTTCCCTCGAGTAGCCACATAAATCACAATTACCCGCTTCCACAGTAAATAATTATTCTCATCAAGTTTTCGTTTCTAATCATGTCGAAATTGTCGCATAAAATCCTCGTTTGAGTCGTCGTCCCACTGGACACCCCGTCTTTGTCTGAGCATATTTAACCCCATGAAACAGACAAACTTGAAAAAAAAATCCTCAGAAAATGGACAGAAACTCGCTACTATACGTCAAAGAAGGTTCAACACCTTCATCAAAAGACCCACCAGGGCCATGGTTCAAAGTCTCGGTCTCAGCTGCCGACTCGGGCGGCACCGAGACGGATCGGTCTCGGACGATACGCGCAAAACGCTACATAGAACGCCAAAAAATTATGAAAAAATCATGACAAATCATAAAAAAAATGTAAACATCAAAATTCATGTATCACATATTCAAAACATATCACCTAACACTCAAAACATAACGTGAAAGCATAAATACAAGCGTCGTCGGTAGAAAAATATCAAAATACATGCATAATATAGTAAATTGCACAAAATAATTCATAAGTACCTGCTAATATAGTCATTTCCACATTGAATTACGAGGAGGCACAAAATCATCATTATCATCATCCCCGCGATAAGTATAGAAACCAGGCATATAGTTTCCATAAGGATAATAATATTTTGTGGGTGAGATCCTGTAGGCTGAGATAATTGGCCAGAGGATCCACTATCAGAGTAATATGACGATAGGGGTTGTGCAATATCAGCTCCATGGTGATAATACCCAAAACCTCGATATTCAGTGCTGCTAGTAGAGTATTCACCAGTGCTAGAATAATCAGTGCCAGAATATTGGCCAGATGTCAAACCCAACCCCTGTAAATGGCCTTCAAGACTATGATGACCATGTAAGTAGTTATCATGTCCACTCGAATAATCATCGCTAGAACTGAATTCGACCAACCAATCCAAATGCCTACGCTGTTGTGAAATCCCCGCCCGGCCTCCATGATCTGTATCTTGTGTGGCATAATATTCTGAATCCCATGTTAAAGCATCATCTCGTTGGCTTCCACCAACACCATGAGTCTCTTCACCATTACCACCATCACCACCATCACCGCCACCATCACCCTCACCACCATCACCGCCGCCATCACCATCACCGTCGTCGTCATCACCGCTGTCATCATCACCGCCATCACCATCATCACCGCCACTTTCGTCAGTACGACGAATACCTTCATCTAACCAACCTAAGTCATCTGGTGGTAACATCGGCTGTTCTCCCTCAAGAATCCACTCATCCAAATATCATCATCATTGAAAATATTTTCAGATCAATTGGGTTGTAATAATCATCAGTGTCGCTTTTGCATGTCAAGTTTCTTACTCGCAACCGCATATTGTAATGCACAAATACTAGTTTATGCAACTTTTTCATTGCCAACCGGTTACGCAATTTTGTATGAATTAGCGACCACGTGCTCCAATTTCTTTCACAACCCGATGAAGAACATGTTTGGTTTAAGACTTTGACGGTAATTTTCTGTAGATTGGGAGCTTCTTCGCCATAATTAATCCACCAATCAGCTGGAAGAGATTGTTGCACTGCTCTTCTAGTTAGTGAGCTTCCAAATTCTCCAACTCCATCCACAAATAATTTTATCTGTGAGAATACGCATCACAAGTGTTAATATTTGCATAACATTATATCGATGAAATAAATAAATTATTATTACCTCATTAATAGCTCTTACTTGTTTATTTAAATCTGGCTCCAATCTTTTAATGACCTCCTTTAATCCATATCTCACTTCTGGATGTGTAGAAAAGTTTTTTGAATATTGGAGTGCTGGATTTAAAAAATATGCTGCAATAATATAAGCACACGATTGTTATGATATGACAGTTTCAATTTCTAGTCAACAAATATGATTTCTAGGCAAATGAATTACCAGTAACATGCAAGTATCTTCTATCAATGATATCCCAGTACTTCTTCCAGTTCTTATTTGATGCCTTTATAGCCAATTTTGCTCTATTCATAACTTCATATATAATAGATAGTGTAGGTTTCTTGTCCTGGTCCACTATCTTCAAGACTCTAACAAGAGGATCCATAATGTTTTGGACCTCTCTTGCCTTCTTCCAAAACCGGTCAGTCAGAATGAGATTAGAAACCTTATCTCGCACACTTCTTCTACTCCTTTCCTTATTGAATTCACGTCATTCGGTAGTAGTACACATTCTTTTCAAATCTTGCTCATAGCGAATAAGGCTTTCAATAGAAATAAACTCGGTGGCAAACCGTGTTATACCTGGTCTCAACAAATCTCTATCTTTGGTATATAGCTTCATTAAATTCACCACTTTGAGGCTATTGTAAATTAATGATGTGATCATCTTAGCATCATCCAATGTCTCCTTGACTGATTTCAAAGAGCCAATATCTTCAAGCATCAAATCATTGTAATGTGCTGCACAAGGAGACCAAAACAAATGTTTTCTCTTCTCCATCAACATGTGACCAGCTGCTTTGAAACTTGCCTCATCTGTTACAACCTGCACGATATTTTCTTTACCAACTTCATCAACAACTTTATCCATTATCGAGAATATATACTCAGCAGTCTTCGAGATATTAGTGGTATCAACAGAAGTATGGTAGATCATGCTTCTATCACAATAAATCATGAAATTAACAATAGGCTTTCTATTATGAGAACTTCATCCATCACACATGATCGTGCAACCATACTGCGGCCATTTTTTGTTTTATTGAAGCAATATATACTTCAATTTCTTTCATTTTCTCCTCTAAATATAGATTGCCAATCTGGTACCCTGTAAGGCCTTTTACACCTGGGCCTGCCTCCGCAATAGTATTAATCATGGCTTGATAGTAAGGACCACTATCAGCTGCATTGAATGGTATTGCATTGTAGTGAAAGAACTTCGCCACAGATTTCCCAACCTTTTTTATATTCTCAGTTGAGAACATACTTTTGATTGATTTCTGTTTTGTTGGGAACATGTAAGGATCAATACCACGAGCTGGAATTTCAGCTTCTCTCATAGTCATACTCCGACGCAATCCACGGTTACTGCCACCAATATCCTTCTGCCGATCTCTAAGCCATTTCACGACTTTCTTTCATAGCTTGTTTTAGTTGTCTTCTTTCAACTCCTTCTAAACCACCAACTTCTTCAATTTCATTATCAGAATCTTCTTCGGTCACATCATAAAAATCTTCCTCACTTAAAGATCTGATAAGTCGCTCTTTTTAGATTTTATGGCCGCTCTTTCTTTACTACCTTCAGAAAGATGTCTCATTATTTGAGATACCTCTTTTGATACTCGCAAGCATCCTTCCACCTGACCGGGTACATGTGTTATATGCTGCTTCAATCTAGTGATACCACCATGGACTTGTTTCCCACAATAATTACACTTCACAAGTTTTCTACTTCCACCAACAGGGGTACCATGTTCCCATCCAATATCGCGTTGCTTTGGAGCCATACTGAAATTTAAAAAAATTATCTGTTAAATTAAATTAAAACTAAAATTAACTAAATTAAAACAACATTAAATTAAACTCAATTAAATGAAACTAAATTAAATTAAACTAAACTAGTTTATACTAGATTAAGCAACACTAACTTAATTACCTAACTTCAATAAAATTATTAAATTACCTAACTTAATTACAAAACTTTATTAAATTAAATTAACCTAAATTAAGTTAACCAAACTAATTTAAATTAAACTAAACTCAATTAAATGAAACTAAATTAAATTAAACTAAACTAGTTTATACTAGATTAACCTACACTAACTTAATTACCTAACTTCAATAAAATTATTAAATTACCTAACTTAATTATAATTACAAAATTTTATTAAATTAAATTAACTTAAATAATTTAACTAAACTAAACTAAACTAAATTAAATTAAACGCAAATTAATTAAACTGAGGGAGAGAGGAACAGAGAGAGAGGGAGAGAGACGGAGACAGAGACAGAGGAGAGAGGGAAACACAGAGGAGGAGAGAGACAGAAGAGAGGGAGAGGGGGAGAGAGACTGAGAGGGAGAGGGAGAGAGTCCGACACAGAGAGAGAGAGAGACTGAGAGAGAGACTGAGAGGGAGAGAGAGGGAGAGAGAGTCCGACAGAGAGAGAGAGATAGAGGGAGAGAGAGAGAGACGGAGACAGAGGGAGAGAGAGACTGAGAGGGAGAGGGAGAGGGAGAGAGTCCGACAGAGAGACAGAGAGACAGAGAGAGACGGAGAGAGAGAGAGAGGAGAGAGGAGAGAGAGTCCGACGGACGGAGAGAGAGAGAGACGGAGAGAGACAGAGAGAGCCGCTGCGGGGAGAGAGACAGAGAAAGAGAGGGAGAGAGGCACAGAGAGAGGGAGAGGGGGGGAGAGAGAGAGACTGAGAGGGGGAGGGGAGAGAGAGAGAGAGAGGAGAATTACCTGCAAGACGGCGACGCGACGGCGACGACGACGGCGAGGGCGACGCGGGGGGACGGCGAGGGCGACGGGGGGGACGGCGGAGCGCGAGAGAGAGAGAGATCAGATCTGATCTCTCTCTCTCCCTCAGCGCTTTTAATCGACCCGTCACGGGCGCCGAGTCGACCCGGGTCGAGTCCGAGTCGGACCCGATCGGGTCGACTCGGCGCCCTTCGGTCGACTCGGGCCTCCGAGTCATATCGGAGGTGGCCGAGTCGGATACGACTCGGCCGAGTCGTATCCCACTCAGCCGATATTTCGAACAGTGATAAGGGCTAACCAAATCTCAGTACCCCAAGCCGAATATCAAATCATATTTGGAGGTAAAGAGACAATCGGGGGCTTCAGCAGTCAGGATGGAGAGAGACAAGGCTCGCGCAAATGCACATCAGAAGGCAGGGCTCACGCACGGCGTGGGGGTGCCTGGGCTGGCGTGTGGGCGTGCCTGGGCATGGCTCGTTATCGGCATGGGCGCGACTGGCACTCAATGATGGGGCACGGCTATCGTTGATGGGGTGCGAGCACTTGGCGGTGGGGTGCGAGTGATCGGTGACGGTTGATGTGTGGATGTCAGCAGTGGAGAGGGAGGGCGATGTTGTGAGAGAAAGAGAGTTTATAGAAACTAGGGTTTAGATTGATGGAGTTCTGAGATTAGAGTTAAGGTTTGGGATTAGGGTTGGGTTTTTTAGTGGTTCCGATGCTACGAGTAGCATCAGAGATTGGGCGAGAAAGAGTTGAGATATATACCTCATACTCTAATCTATATATAATAACCAATTTGGATACATCATGAGCTAGTCTACAGGCAATGTGAGAAGAAACTAATATAGTCTATCAATAATCGCAAATACCCTCTCTTGCAGTTTGAATCTGGGACGAAGTTGCTGAATCAAACACATTGTGGTCGCGCGTCACAGCCAACACCACATCAAACATAACCAAAGCGGTCAGGTCAAGACCACTAACATTCAAAATCCAGCACCTTACAGCCAGATCCATTTGACCGGCGTACATTAAGCCAGATTTCTATGTTGAAGTTAAGTTGACTGCAGCCGGGTCTGCCCAATTCTGTCCTGGATCAGTTCCTCTCCCGTTGTTTTCTATATCTTTCTTCTCCCGATGTTCTGTATCTCTTACACTTTCTCTTTGGCAGGATTTTGCTCGTGTTAGCAGGATCCAGCCTATCTCATTGCCACAATCAACCCCTCTTGCCTTATCTGGCTCAAAGGCAAATTGTACGCTGTTTGGAGATGGATATCTCCTCATTTTTCTTCTTCTCACTTATTTGTGTCTTTTGAATAATTTTGGGGGAAGAAAAAAGAGATGCTGCCACCACAACCTATTCCCCTCACCAGAGGGATTTACCAGTTTGGTCCTCCTCTCAGTCTCCCTCTCTTGTTGATGTCAGCACTCAATCAATTTCTAAGAGAAACTACATCTGTGCAGGGACATTTAAATAAGCTTTTAGTGCATGTTCTCATATACAACTGCTTCAAATATACTAGTTCTGCTCTCCAAGTTTTTTAGCTCCTATTCTTCAAGAATTCCTCCATGGTTCTGATCAATAAACCTATGTGACTCAACAATGACTTGTAGCTTCATTCATGTGATCGTAAATTCCCGTAACCTAAAAAAGAAAGGGTGGTCAATTAAACTAATTATGGAGAATCTATGATGAAACAATGTCATCTCATCTGAAAGACAAAACAAATTCAGCTAGGTCTAGAATGTGATATACACCTCTCTCAAATCTTATGATACTGACACACAATAGTTTAGCATGAGAGGATGAAGTCAGTATGTCAAATTATTATATACAAAACACCATTACTCATAATTCTGAATTTCCACTAGTTTCCCGAAATATGTCCACACTTACTCTAAACATCAAACTGACATCAACAAAGTAAATGATACACAATATGCTGATAAAGCACCAAACAATAAAAGCGAACAGAAAATTTTGGGGGGCTCAAAATGGTAAACAAGTTTATCCTTATTCTAAGTAAAGAATCTAGGATTTATACAATTTATAGATCATAGTAAAAATACAGAGAGACAAAAGAATATAATAAAAATGGTAATGCAAAAACAAACCTTTAAGGATGTGACATCATTGCAACTGCTCGAACTACTAATCTAATAAAGGATACAGGCACAGGGTTCCATTCCAGTCCAAACTTCAAAAAAATATAACACATAATGTATGGCACACAACTTTCTTTCAAAAATAATACATAGAGAAGATCATACTTAATGAATAATTCATAACCCAGAAAAAAAAAAACAATTTATCAAACTTGAACCATATATATCTTCTAATTGGAATATTACACTTGGCTGTACATTTTCCTAGTTTAAATCTTGACATGACTGTGCCAACTATCAAAGGAGGGGAAATTATCTACCACTACCATGCAAGTTTAAGGAGCTCCTACCATGACAAGATTACATTTAACACAGATGTAGAACTCATGTGATTAATAACAAGAAAAGTGGACTTACCTACACCACTTGCAGCAACATGATGTCATCTCAGACAGCCTCCTATAATTTTCCATACTGAAAAAATCAACAAATAAAGTGCACGCAAGGTGCAATATGGAGGAATGCAAGCATAATAAAGTTGATTTTTGATATTAAGCTTTCCTTCTAATATTTCATTTACATGTTGTAAAGACTAAAACAGTTGACTACTACATGGACTCCTATGGCTTTTCTCCTCACTACAACAGAGTCAATATATTCTGTCACTAAAGAAATTAGTTTTGTTGAACATAATCAAAATACAACTAAAGCACATATAATAGAATTGCCTGTTTCATCAAGTTTCAGCTATAAGTTAGGCCAACTAGATGCCACTTGAAATCACAGATCTGCATAAGAAAAGGGGAATGGTTAGTTATGTTAGCATGTAATCCTACAAAATCAGGTTTAACAAAGAAGAATTATGTATAAAATGGAAGAAACCACACATTAGAGTCAAAAGAGAATTAAAAATAGATGAGAGTAAATATCTACTTTATTAGGAACACTACTGGTGGTTCTCAGCTGTACATAACCAAGAATTAAGTTTGTATATTTACACTTTGTTCATTTGCAATTTGCACGTAATGGCTGAAGCCTAAGGAAATGATAATAAAGCATATATCACATCTCAAAATCCGAATACACAATTCATAATCATAATCTAGAAAAAAAAAACATCAAAAATACAGAGATCATAGATTCTTCAAGAGATGCCTCCCTGAATGCGCAATGTCAGCTAGGATCAAAACACTGCTTTCATCTTCTATACCAGATGCCATGACCCAGTACACCGTCCAAAAACTGCTGCTTCCTACTGGATATACCAGATGCCTTGGCAGAAACTCCAACACCGGAACACCAGTTAAGCAAACACTTTTTGTCTCCATGTGGATATGCAGAACCTATGGTTAGTATTTCCTACAATGCTGCCGTTTTACATGCCCGATATGCCAAACAACATGTGCCCCAACTACCACATGATTGTGCTTTCCACAGAGGCTGGATATAACAGTCACTGTGGCCATCCCACCAAAACCAAGCTAACATGCAACAAGCATGCACTGCTAGATACACCAGATGCCATCTCAAGTTTAGGCAAATAAGTGAATAACATAGGAACAACCTTAATCAACCCTTGCAAGTGTCCACCTTCCATACACCACCAACAATACCAACACTGAAGATGGCGTGGGGTGGGATACTAGTGATGTAGGGTGAACTTTGAGTTTCTGGTGTGGGATTCAAGTTCTTACTGGAGTAGTATTTTAGTATTTTGGATGGGGTTTGAGACATTTGTAATATCCCTACCTGATAAAAACTTGATTATACCAAAAATTTGATTTGTGGTATAATAATGAGTTTATCCATTAACAAATTAATGTTTTGAAAATATTATAAAGATATTTACATATATATGTACATGTGTGTATATATATAAATATATGGACATTTGGGTGTACAAATAGTATTGATAAACTTTATGGAGTAAATATTTTATGTAAAACCAGTGTTCTAAAAAAAGTTTTAATCGGCCGCTTAATTGTTTTCGGCCTAAAACCGAACATAACTTGAAAAAAGCGGTCGGATTACTCGGCCAGGCGATTAATTCGCTTAAGCGATGATTAAACTTCTAATCGGTGATTAATTAGCGTCTATTTAAACGTTATTCAATCGTTTTCTAAATAGATTCAAATTTCGAACCCATTAAGCTAGCTGAACTCAAACCCGATCCAATAATTGAGGATATAAATGTCACGTGTTGGAGAATTAGGGCTCGTGAGCCCAAAGTTTATCTGCATCCTTGATCCACCTGTGGTGACGACGAAGATCCTGAATCTCACGAAGAAGCTCTCGATGCTCACAGCGACAGACGACAAAGCTCCCGAAGCCCTAATTTTATCTGAAACTCCCGAAACTCACAGCGGCAGACAATCCTCCTAGAGAATTAGGACTCCCGAAGCTCGACGACGAAGAAGTTCACAAAGCACTGATCCTCCTGTGGCGAACTCCCCCTTCGACGGCGACCTCCTCTTACAGTTGATCCTCCCACCGTGACCTTCCTCTTTGTCGACAAAGACCTCCCTCTGTTATCAGCTCTATGGTCAGCAGCAAATCGTCGACGGCGACCTCCCGCGTCGACGGCGACCTCCTCTTGGTCAGCTCTCTCCTATCTCGCGTGCACGTATTTTATCTAGGTTCTTGCTAATGGTTTTTTTCTTTTAATAGGCTGAGGAGTGCCTCAAGCGTAAGAAGGATAGGGTTGCACATTACTTGCAGTTACATCTAGCAGTGAACCAAAGTTGTTAAAAGTATATTGCTTTTTGAAAGAAATACATATATTTGTTCGTTTAAAAAGTATTTTTTAACTATAGTTGTTGAAAGTAGAGGTACATTGATATACTTTAAAATGATTAACATTATTACTTTTTATATCCCTCTTAGTACGAGCAATTTAATTTTTCAAGTTATGTTTGCGATATCTTTTATGCTTTTTTGGGAGTTTATAGAATTCATATTTGCATGTTTTAAGTATTATAATATTATTATATATTAAAATAATAATAACATGTGTAAACCGTTTAATCACCATTTGAACCGTTTAAGCATTATGCGCTCCCGGACCGCGCGCGTACTGAAACAGCTTTTTAAAACATTGGTAAAATATTGTATTTAGAACAAGTATTATTATGTAAAAATATTGAGAAAATATTTTGTGTGTGTATTTATATATATAAGTATTTCATATGGGTATTTGTATTTGAATGAATATAGATATATATAAGAGCCCAACCCAATCTCTATTATTCTTTCTTATTTTCAATAGCCCGCAGCCCAATCCTAGACCCACTCTTATTCTCTTCTCATTTTTCCTTTTAGTTTTAGGTCACTCAGCGCCCAACCCAACCTAATAAAGCCTAATCCACTCAATTTCTTTCACTTTTTTTTTTCTTTTCTTTTCTTTTTTTCTTTTTTTTCTTTCCTTCTCCCTGGCACCCCCTGCAGCTGCCACGCACGCCCCCACCTGGTCTCTCTCCACCGCTTTCCTCTTATAATCTCATCTTTATCTCTCTCCCCCATACTCTCTCCTCTCCCACTCCCTCTCTTATACTTTCTATCTCATTCTCTTTCACTCTCACCGCACCCAGCCCGCCGCCGGTAACCTCCGCAGCCATCCCTAGTCAGGCCCCCTTGTGTGCCCTACCTCCTTTGCCTGTTGGCGTTGCCGCCAACCCCACTCTCCTTCATTTACTTCTCTTCTTCTTCCTCTTCTCTCTCTCGTCCTACTTCTCCTCCCCGACCGCGCGGCCCAGCCGCCATCGGCCACGCGGCCATCCGCCCCCTTCTCCTCTCTCTCCTCCATTCTCTTTTTCCTCTTCTTTCTCTCTCTCATTCTTCTCTCTCCTTGTCGCGCCAACCATCGCCAACCGCCAGGATCCGTCGTCTCCTCCAGCTCCGGCACACCGCCGCACGGCCACACCCCCAGGCCGACGCCGGTCCCCTGCCACTCTTCTCCTCCTCATTGTTTTCATATTGGACCCCAAAAAGTTCAACCCGAACCAGTGTGTACCCTTAACCCGACCCATTTTCACTTAAGTTGATTGGATTATGGGTTATAAGGTTTAACCTGACAGCAGACCCAACCCGCTTCAACAGTACCCGAGCCTGCTAGCTGCAATGTAAACCAATTAGAGCAATTCAACCCGTTAAGCATCCGATTTGGTTTTCGGGCGATAACTCGATCATCCGGAGTCAGAATACTCGATTCTCTAGCCTTGCAATCATGGAGACGAGAGCTACACAATCGCGGTTATCACAGGACACTTCGGTCAACATAATCTCCGATAGATCTTCGAAAATTCAGGTGAGTGCATTTAATTTTTTCAATAAAATAATATGATATTGGTGACTGTTCATTTACTATATAGTGTTGATACGTGATTTACATGTCTAATTGGTTATTAGACTATTGAATAAGAAATTCATATAAATGTTGATCAGAAAAACTTGGACATGATTGTGAAGAGTTTAAAATAGATAGTTATACGTGATTATCATATTATTGATCAGGTTAATGTTACTGAATTACTGGGATCATCTTGTTATATTGAAAATTATTCATGTTATCGTGAAAGTAATATTATCTTGTACCTTATTTTAAATATCGGTCGAGTCGGCCGAGATATCGTCTGATATCTTCTTTTTTGCCTGCTGCCGATACGATATGGGAAAATCGTTCGCCATATCGTTTGCAGCAAAAAAACGACCGATATTTGAAATATCGGCCGATAAATCGCCCGATATCGGCCGATAAAACGCTTGAAATATCGTCCAATATGAAATAACTTATTTATTGCACGACTGCGTGCAAATGTACATTATTTTTTGTCTTTGCATGCATATTACATCAGTTTATTGGGTAGATGATATCTATGATATTAAATCAACTTTAGTTATCAATATTTTATTATATACAATGTCCAATATGAACGTTCGATATGCGCGCGTTCCCCGATATCTCCCGCAATATTTGGTATCTGATATGAAAAACCCCCATCCGATACGATCCCGATATCCGATATTTAGAACCTTGATCCTGTATCATGTGATAAACATTGTTATCGTATATACCCAGTAATTCATGTGACATTAACGATAGATAATTGACATCGGGGGTTGGGGGAACTGAAGGGAGAGATCGTCTGTATTGGGTGGATCTTGTTTATCGTGTTGTGTAGCTAATGATAATATTATTGTTGGTACTTGTGGTGCTGGTCCGGTTCTGCAAAATCGGGCACTCGTGTGGTCGTAGTTCCGAGTATGCACGGAATCACCTAAAGCACGGACAAGATCTCTAACTCAGTTTCAAATAATTTAACATTAAACAATAACAACAATGATGATGTCAGAAATGCGTGTTATTTAGTCACTCTTTCGTTCGGATAATGATACATGTATGTCATATTCAGATAAGTTCTGCTGTTCCAGTATGGACTGCCGTGGTATAAGACAGTGGAAGAGAATGATTAAATTATCAGGTGATACTGACTATTATTATTGTATAATCCTAAAATATTGCGTGTTAATTTACTTGTGCCATATGATTGCCACTATAATATTAAACATGAAATGAATAACGCTCGACACATGAAATTCTCACAAGTCGTTTTTACTGCTTCTTAATCTTGTATTGTATGTTTTAACACTAGTAAAATAATTGTAATGTATGAATGGACATTATGATTATATTGTATTATTATTTCTTTTATTTTATCACTCACTAGGTCATTTATTGATGACATCCTGAGTTTGCATGCTCAGTTTCAATTTCAGAAATTTCGCAAGATCAGAAATAAGGTGTATACATCACGGAGCTCCAAAAGTAGACTCGGCTTCTTTCCGAGTTCGTGAGATTTTTCTTGTTTTCTGTCTATTGTTTTCTTTTGATATAATAAATCTTCGACTCTGAATAATTGGAACTTGTGCAATAAAGCTGGACTTTTGTGTATATTGTATTAATTCCTTGTACTTATGTTTAGTGTGTATACGTGTGGGGATTCTCCTCGCGTATATGCGTCGCCAACTCTCGTCGCGTCCCCGCTCTAGTATATTTGAGAAGGAGGGTGTGACAACATGGGCAACATTTAAAGATTCTTGGGGGGGTATAAATGTTTGTCTGAGATAGAGTTTCTTGTGTTGGAAGAAGAATCCTTGGGAAAGGGGATCTCTATTTATGGGGTGGAATATGGGTTTCTAGAGATGGATTTGGAGTTTTGGCTCCGAGGTTGAGATTAGGGGAGAGAAGGCAGCTAGCATGCCTCTCTTCCTCATGTCAACTTAGTTCCCATAAGCTTTTGAATTCATACTGCAAGCTTTTGAATTCATACAGCGACAGCGTGAGGTGGATGTGTTTTCCTTTTTAGTGCATTAAAAATCGCATGAGGAATTTACTCCAGGAGTGCTGTATTTTTTACATCAGCCCTAATGTGCATACTGCATGGCTAGCATAGGCCATAACCCAGTAAACAAAGAGCTACAAATCACTATGCATAAGTCTTTACTTTTGAGTTAATAGAAATGAGAAGGATACGAGGGATGCTTCTCAGGTAATATAATAAGGTACGGTTAAAAGCAAAGAGAATCTGATCCTCAATCTCCTTACTCATATCTAATCAACTAAAGTTGATCACGTCAACTATGCACTATGGCTCTCATTTAAGCTGAATACAGTACAAATGGATTCAGGCTTGAAACCAAATCTATGCTATTTTAATAGAATGATAGGGTTTTATCTGATGCATACTTGGGTTTCAATTAATCCATAGCCCATCAGTTTACGTTGTTTGACTTAGTATTGAGCTACTCTTGTGTCATAGTCTAACTGGATCCAGTCAACTCAACTTCCCACTTCCCAGATCCATATCCCACTTGTGTCATGTCTTGAGACCATACATCTTGAGTTATTGGCTTAGTGGGACTACCACCTATGTAGCACGCACACTCCTATCATGGAGTCGTGTCGTGTCCGAAATGTGCCTGACACGTGTCAGACACATGTATCATGTGTATTTTTAAGAATTCATCATGTGTCCGCGTGTAGAGTCCATTTCAATGTTGTCGTGTCCGTGCAACATAGACTACCACAACCCAAATGCACGTGGATTTAAATTCACCCAACACATGGCTCATCAAAGCTTCAAATTAATAAACACAATACTTTTCTTTTAACAATGATGCCACCCCAAAAAAAATGTTATAAACATTGATGTACCATTTTAGAATTTAAGAACTTAAGATGGCTCATCAAAGCCTCCAATTGATCAACACAACACTTTCACATGATAACAAACGCATTAGAAATAATGCTCACATAATGATATGATAATTCATGTTTGCATATGATATGCTAAGTACCAACAACTGTCCGTGCATTCTAAGACTAAAAGGAACAGCCCAACTGACACACATTTCATGGGCATGCAGATGCAGAGGCCTATATCAACAGCTATCCATGACTGAATCTGTATTTATATAAATTAAACTTTTTGTTTGTGTAATTTCAGCAATCAGCATGTCTATTACTAGTACAATAACGTGAAAGCAGTCACGTGCTGGATATCATGCATCCAATAAAAATGAAATGGGTGGACCCACAGAGTAGTGTGTTCTCTAATTTCACATTAGCACTTTGAAAAAATAAATGTATATTAAACTACTTTTAAAAATTAAGGACTGTGTATAGTGCATAGTTGAATTTAATAGTTGATTGCACATGATTCAAAACTAGTTGCAGATAATCAAAATTAGCTTCCTAACCTGTGAAGCCTTCGATTTCAGTAAAAGTGAACAACACAACTGATTCATGAAAAGTTTCAATAAAAACTGATAAGTACAGAAAAGATGAATAAAGTATAGAAGCCTAACCGGTTAATGTCATCCATACGTCAAGATTTGTTGCATAAATGGCATGCCAACATTTCAGGTATCCCCAAGGTAGAAAGACTTTCACATCCAAAGAGTCGTTGAAGCTAGAGTCGCAGTGTATCACTGTTGTGTCCGCTGGATCCTAGTAAATGTAAGATGAACTAAAATGGCAATTCATGTTCATGTATAGCATATTTCAACTCAAAAAAAATATCTGACAACTAGATAGTTATAAAGGACTAGGATGGCAATTCATGGTCAAGTAAAATAATATACAAGGACTGTTGTTGCTACAATTGTGATATAAGGGCTGCCTTTTATGTAATGAAAGTTTGCATTAATCTCTTATTCAAAGGGCTACATAAATCCATTACATAAAACATAGATCAGTCGGGACATATGTTATTAAACAGTCATCCATCAATTCTTTCAAACATAATTTACCACGCTAGCCATGTTTCTTTCTTATTTCACAAGCCATGTTTATGATAGTTATCATCCATGAATCTTTCTGCATTGTCTTCTTGTTTGTTATATCAGCCCACTGTCGTAAAACAGGTTTCCTACTGTGTATATGCTCTCCACAACTTAATTTAAGTAGATTCATTCAACTTCAGCTGCCGCTCCCCTATGTAAACCTCTCTGTCACATTTTCTTTTTCCACCTCTTCTAAATCTCGGGCTTTCTTTCACCTCTTCCCCTCACTGATCCGGCTATTTCTTTGGCAGAAATGGTGGCTTTCCACAGAGAAATCAAAAGGAGATTAAGTGTTAATACTCATTTTACATTTAATTTAGGTTTGTTTGTAGGCTTTGCTGGATTGAAGTTGTCCTTTTACTATTATTAGTACGTTATTATGTGTTAATGCTATGCTATTATCGTTTTACCATGCTATTTGATTCATTTATATTGTTTTATGCATTAATATAACTTTTAGACATTCTGTATTCCTTTTACACAATTCCTGACTTTTCTATGTTTTCCTTTTTCTCATTTTTCTCAATTTTTTTTCATTTTTCTTGAATTAAAAACCAAAACGCATGTGTGGTATGCATCTGCTGACCACATGAAATTTTATACCAAATTCTGTTATAGTGATTATTGCCTTCTGCAATACATGGATTGGATACCATACGCAGTCATATGATCACTGTCAAGAATGAGCCAAAAAATTATTGTGCATATGCTAGAAACTTGTCCTGAATGACCTTCGGGCCTACAAGGATGAGAATGACATGGTTTGTATGCCCGTCACTTTGAATTTCAAAACTTTAGAAATGGGAACACAGTAGGAATATCATGGATATAAAGTAAAGAATGATGTAGAAGATCTGATTTTTAGATTTTGCAACATCTTATGATCTTATGACAGTAAATACATGTTTTAGAAGAGAGATACACAAGATATCTTTTGAGAGTGGATTAAACAATAGTCAAATAGATTTTTTTTTCCCTTACTAGAAGAATAGATAGATTAGAATGTAAAGATCACAATGTTTTACCAGGAGAGAGTTTGTTCACAATGTAGATTGATGACATTCAGATGTTTGCATTAAGAAGTGGAAGAGAAGAATTAAAGTGAATAGAAGACCAAGAACTAGTGGTGAAACTTAAAAGAGAGAACTTACATCATATAAAAGGATAAAATGGTGAGAGAATGTAGTTGGAATGTGGAGGAAGAAACTAACATTATATGGAATATTATGTCTAATTGTTCAAAGAGGTGATGAGGGCATTACGCCGCTGAGACGACAGTTTAATCGAGTCTATTTTAGATCCAGAAAATGGTGTGCCGCATTTTTTTTTATTTTAGCTATTTATTTGTTTAGTTTATTGTTTTAGTTGTGTCACTTTTATGTGAGCATTTAGTACCACATAGGTCATTCCTAGAAGTACTCTATTGTGATGCCTATAAAAAAAGATTCCAAGGCTTCTCTTTAATTTAATTATTGAATGATTAAAATTTTCAAATTTTCCAATTTAAATTATTGAGATTTTGCTCTTGAGTTTGGGTGTGAAGCCCGTGCAAGAGGTGTGAAGCCCAAAATCCTATCCAGTTTTCTAATTCAAATTTTAACCCTAATTTCAAATTTGAAGGTGATTGTGTTCTATATTATGTACATCAATTTGGTATCAGAGTTTTGGTCTCAATCTCCTTCCAAATTTTTCGCTCCAAAATAAAAAACCTAACCTCTCCAAAACCTAAATCTAAATCTCTAGATCTACAAAAAAATCAGATCAAAAGCCCTAGACTGATAATAAAAAAAGAAGAAAATACTACTACTTACTGTCTCCTTCCCCCAACTCCATCAACATCATCCTCTCACAGACTCCACCTCCACCTCCGACGCCACCCCATCATCTCTCATTGGTGTCATGATAGCGCTAAAGTTTTTGGTGAACCGACAATCTGAAGAATAAGGGATTTTAGTGAACTCCTGCCGCAACCAAGACTTTTAAGGAAGTGAAGAGGATGATAGTTGAAGCTCCTATTACGCATCTCTCAGATTTTTCGAAAGTGATTGAAGTAACATGTGACGCATCAGGGCTTGTGATAGATGGTGTATTGAGTCAGGAGAACCATCTTGTAGCCTACTTCAGCGAGAAATTAAATGACATCCGACAGTGATACTCTACGTATGACGAGAAATTTTACGCGGTTGTGCAGGGTTTGCAATACTGGAGACATTATATGCCACCGCAAGAGTTTGTCATGTATTCAATCATGGGCGCTGAAATACCTCAACTCCCAAAAGAGGCTAAATTCAAGGCACAGCAAGTGGGTAGAATTCCGCCAGGATTACATATTTGTCCTCAACAAAACGGGAGGTGAAAACAAGGTCGTTGATGCGCTCAGCCGGGTGAGTAATGATTTTGGTAGCTATGAGCGCAGAACTGACAGAGTTCGAGAGATTGAAAGAGGAATATGAATCATGTCCCGACTTTGGAGAAATATATATCAGGTTACGAGACGGCTCTATTCGAAAGATGGACGGGTTTCTGTTACAAGATGGATATCTATTCAGATTCCGTAAACTTTGTATTCCTCGTACGTCCCTCAGGGATTTTCTCTCTTGAGAAGTGCATGCTGGAGGTCTGCAGGACACTTCGGTCGGAACAAGATGATTGAGACTGTTGAGCATAGATTCTACTTGCCGAGAGTTGAAAAAAGATGTCACTATGATCGTTGGTCAGTATCGCATTTGTCAACTGGCCAAACAATAAAAATAAATTATCGGTCCTTACACTCCTCTCCATGTGCCCAGTTGCCTCTGGCAAAACACAAGTTTAAACTTTATACTAAGATTACCAAAAATACAGAAAAGACATGACTCTATCCTAGTAGTGATTGACAAGTTCTTCAAAATGGCTCACTTCATTTCGTGTTCCAACCCCATACGTCTCCAGTGTAATTGTCCTTTTCTTTGATCATGTCGTCAAACTACATGGGTTGCCTAAAATCATGGTGTCAGATAGAGATGTTAAATTTGTTAGCTATTTCTGGCAAACACTGTGTCATAAGATAGGAACCAAGCTAAAATTTTTGACGGAGTTTCATCCACAAACTGATGGACAAACTGAGGTGGTCAATAAAACTTTAGAAAATTTTCTTAGGTGTCTCGTTGGGAAAATTTTGAAAACTTGAGATCCTGTCTTTCTATGGCTAAATTTGCATACAATAATTATGTCAATAGGACTACAGGTCTTAATCCATTTGAGATGGTAAATGAGAGTAAACCTAGGTAGCCAATTGACTTTGTTCCCATGGCTCATCATCATTATAGGGAATCAGACTCTGCATCGGCATTCGCATCTCATATGCGTGCACTATATGAAAAAATCAGAAAAAAATAATGAAAATAATGTTAATTATAAAACTTTTGCTGATCTGCACTTAGATTAAGAATATTTAATGTCAATGATTATATGAAGATAGTCCGCCTGAGACTCGAACAGTTTTCTCTGAAAATCGTGAAGAAATTACACGCGCAAAACTCAGAACCAATTCAAATCCTCAAGAAGGTCAATTCAAGCGCTTATGTGGTGGACCTCCCACCAAACTTTGGCATTAGTTGCACTTTAATGTTGAGAATTTGGTTCTATATAGAGGTACTTTTAGCACCTCTTTTGATCCATTCATGAATGAGTCTACCTCAGACCTTCTTTCTGAGAACCCCCATTACCTCCACTTCCTCCAAAATTATCCTACACAGCAGAAAATATAGATTCTATCTGATATGATTAGGTTGTCTTTACTAGAGACGAAGGAACGTGATGCTATTATTAAGTGAAAAGGAAGACATGAATCAGAAAATTCTTAGATTACTGAGGAGGATTTTTGACAAGTTAATCCCGACCTACTGGAGCATTACCACAGCCAGCAGCAGCTTCCCACCATACACTCGACAGGGTCGAGTTTTTTCCACCTCGGAGGAAATGATGAGAGCATCACGCTGCTGAGACGACAGATCGATCGAGTCTATTCTAGATCCAGAAAATAGCTTGCCGTATTTCTTTGATTTTAGCTATTTATTTGTTAGTTTACTGCTTTAGTAGTGTTACTTTTATGTTGGCATTTAGTACCACGTTGGTTATTTCCTAGAAGTATTCTATTGTAATGCCTATAAAAAGGCTCCAAGACTTCTCTTTAATTAATTATTGAATGATTAAAATTTTCAGACTTCCCCTTTTAAATTCTTGATATTTTGCTCTTGAGTTTGGGTATGAAGCCCAAAATCCTATCCAGTTTCTCAATTCAAATTTTAAGCCCTACTTTCAAATTTGAAGGTGATTGCGATCCATATTGTTTTACATCAAGATAGCTAGAGAAATTCTTAAGAGAATCTTAAGGTAAGATACTACCTAATGAGAGTTGGAGGTGAAATAAAGAAATATAAAAAAAATAATTAAAGTAAAGAGGTATCTTACAAGGATTTGCAAAAGTGTAAAAATAAGATACTTTAGAGAAATGTAAGTTTGCAAGGAAGGAAGCTACGAAAGCAATTAATGAGGCTAAATACAAAGGTTATAAGAATTTATATAGCTAGAAACAAAGAGGATAGAAACATATAGATAAGCTTGCCATATAGGGAAAAAAGTAGAGATCAAGGTAATATCAGATGTCTTAGAGTGAAGATCAAAGAGTCCTAGTAAGATGATGGAACTAACTATAGAAGAGTTATTTTCAAAATTTGTTTAATGAGAATCACAGAGGGGAACCTAATACAGAAATAAATAGTTTCATCCAATCTAGAAACTATAGGTATATTTGAAAATTTTAACTTAACAAAGTAAGATTGCCCTAAAGAAGATGAAAACCAGAAGAGTTATAGGACGTGATGATATTCTTATTGAACTTGGAAGTATCTGGGAGATAAGAACTTAGTATGGTTAACTAATTATTAAACAAAATTATAAATACTAGAAAAATGTCAAATGAATGAAAATTAGAACATTATTACCTATATAAAAATAAAAATGATATACAAAGTTGTTCAAACTATTGTGAGATCAAGCTTATGAGTAATACAATCAAACTTTTAGAGAGAATAAAAAAAAGTCTAGAAAAGAAACTTTGTTGGCGGTTAACTATTGGTAAGGCAATTGTTGGATAGATACTGAGAGAAGAAAAGAGATCTACATATGGTTTTCATCAATTAAGAGAGCTTATGATAAGTCCTAAGGAGGTAATGTTGTGGGGAGTAGAAGGAAAAAAACAAGTATCTAAAACATATATTGATTTGACTAAAGATATGTACGATGGAGTAGTAACTTGAGTGAGAATAATTGGAGCGAAACAAGTTGTTTCCTATCTATACCAAGGATCAGCATTAGGTCCTTATCTCTTTGCATTAGAGACAGATGAGCTACTAGGGACATTGAGGATGAAGTTTCATGATGCATGTTCTTTGTTGTTGATTTAAATCAATTGATGAGATTAGGGAAGAAATAAGTAATTAAGTAGAAGATGGAAAGAAACTTTAGAATTTAAATCGTTTAGAATTAGTAAAACAAAAATAGTATATGAAATGTAAATTAGCAAAATGGTAAAGGAATGAGTGTACAGCATAAATTAATGATAAGAAATACCTCAGACTACTCATTTTCTCTACTTGGGATTAATCATTCATCACGATAATAGAATAAAAGATGTAATCCATAGAATCAAAGAAGGATGATTAGAGTGGAGATGTGTTTCTAGGGTTTAACCTCCATGAAAGTGAAGGGTAAATTCTATAGCTATATGACCTCTTGTATTCTATGGTTTAGAATGTTAGGCAATTAAGAAAACATATCGAAAGAAAGACTATAGCAAAAATGGAAATACTAGATGGGTGAATGGGAATACCAAATTTGTTTACACCCAGTGACTCATATTGGATTGAGATCACAAATAAAAGCATAGACTTATTTCAATATGTCTAAGTCCACCCCTCCTCCAGTCACTACTCAAACTATCATCATTAGTAGTAGAGTTTTAGAAGACTCTCGGGTCATGTGAAGTCACATTAATAAGGTTATTCTCTTGGTCATTGATGGTTAAACCAAGGATATGTATGTAGCAGCATGCCTGTTTGCCAAGCAGGTGGTAGTTGGTTCGAAAATCAGGACTCCTTTACACCGCTCTTTATGAAGCAATGTGCATCATCCTTACAGATGGTGTATGGAGGTGATAAATTTGTTCCTTCCTGCATGTAGCAGTCTTCCTTACTCGATCAGGGTAACGACAGATTATTATTTTTCTTTTCATTGCAATATGATATATAAGCGTGACGAGAAGCTCACTAAGAGAGATGATAAAAAGGGATAAGAACTGAGTGCATTTGAAGAAGTTAGAGGTTGCTCTATAGAGAATAAAATGAGAGAATGAATTGAATAGTTTAGGCATGTGCAACATAAGCAAATAAGTGCACAAATTATAAATGAGATAGGATCTAGGTATGCTCAAGCAACAAGAACTAGAGCGAGCCATAAATGAACCTGGATGGAGGCATTTAAGATAGATATGTAATGCCTCATGTAACTACTGAGGAGACAGTCCTAACAGAGTTGAATGAAAGAAAAAATTTCATGTAGCGGACCGCAAATAATTTGGATAAAGGCTTTGTCGTTATTGTGTAATAGGTCGCAAAGTAGAAAGGTAATCCAGTAGATTGGAACCATAGATTTACAAATACAATCACATCAATCAAGGGAAGCCTTTATAGGGGGGAAAAACAAATCAAGAAAAAATCATTCATAAGTTTTCTCAAGAACATAAATCTCAACCAAATTGTACTTGAAAGAAGTGTGCAATAGGCTGAGCACAAATAACTTGCATGCATATATGGATTGGGTCCAGGTAAGGATACACCTGGGTTCACAATAACTTGAAAAGAAAGTGAGTCAATTATGTCACCATATTGCCTCCAGCCAGGTCCATAGCGCACAAATTAACTTGACCAAGTTCCACCCAATATAGCTTACAGGTAAAGAGCTTGCACCCAGGTCATTACCATCTAATTTTGGTCTGTGATTGGTTCATGTCATGGTTTCAAGTATCACCCAGTTTCGATATATACCGGTGATATCGTATCGGGTTTTGAGGTACACAATAAGATATTAACCTTATAATACGATACCAATATTGATGTTTGATATTGTCAATAGCAACTCAGATACCGAGATTTTAACCATGGATCAAGTAAATTTTGGATTTTTCTCAGATCGGTTCAGGTCTTGGGGGTCAAATTACACACTAGGAAATATCATTTGTAAAATGATGGTTGGAGAAAGAGTGCATATGTATCATGTGAACACTCAAACAACATCAACCTTCTAAAAGCTGATGCCAACCAAAGTCCTTTTCCTTCTTTGGCCCAAACTTCTTTAGGTCACAGACAGACCTTAGATTTCATAATATCTCTCAATATATGTTGCTTGGCGCAACCAATCGAAGTCCTGGTCCAGAAAATCATAAACGAGTATGGGCCCTGCCATAAAACATTCAAAGGCCAGTTGGCAGCTAGGTAAAACTACTGCTATCCATGGCAATTTAAGCTTACGCAAGCAAGGAACAACCCTCCAAATTTTCTTGTGCCATGAAAGAGTAATTGAAGAGGTACAATAACAATATTTGATATAGAGAGTCATCAATTAGCAACGGACCAAACGTAATCATACTTCAAAAAGAAGAGGAAGAAGTAGATCAAACTGAATATCTAGTGAGGCAAATATAAGGATACAGAAGACTACAAGAACAACAGTGCAGCCAAATCACCCTACAATACATAGAAGAGTTGACTACTCTTCTCATCTTCTTGTTGCATACAGCAGAAAAAAAAATTCTATAACGTCTTCAAATATAAAGAAACTCTATGGGGCACATGGACTAATATCATGTCCTATTGCTGCCCCAAATTGATCCTATCCATCCTGTGTTGACATCATTAAATATTAAGTAGAATAACTTCCATTTAAATTCAAACTACTCACACTTTATAACAATAACAGCTTTCATTAAATTACCTACTACATTTCTAAAATTCAGTTTGTGTTCCAAAGCATATCTGGAACTCATCTTATCTAAAAATCATGTAACAATTCCTTTTTCTTTAAGAGAAATGTGCAGTTTTTTGAAGATTAGTCTTGAACTCTTCTTCTACAGGTAAAAAGCAAATACATTTTGCATGTGCATAGATCTAGTTAGATCAACTCAACATGGACCAACTCAATCCAAGTCCATAGCCTTCACAGGGACTCATCCAGTCATTCCATCTGAACATATGTTAACAGAAATAACTAGAGGAAATAATCTACATCCTGATTTCATGACCATCGAAAGCTGGACACCTGACCAGTGGCGGAGGCAGAAAATTT
>JAVJIF010004916.1:0-103904 GCA_038442645.1 Agave tequilana
AAACTTATTTTGATGATTCTAATTCATGTGTTTAGAGTTTTGTTTTTAACAAAACTTACTTTTGGGATTTAATTAGTTCTTGGTTCTTATGGTTTTTATTGAGTTAGAAAAAGCTTATGATAAGATGCCATGAGAGATATTATGGTGGACATTGATGAAAAAGAGAGTCCCCATCAAATATATTGACATAATCAAGGATATGTATGATGGAGTAGTGGCAAATGTCAGAACTTGTGGAGGCATAACAAGAGATTTTTCTATCACAATTGGATTGCATCAAAGATCTGCATTGAGTTCATTCTATTTGCCATAATGATGGTGAGCTTACTAGAGCTATTCAGGATGAAATACGGTGGTGCATGCTATTTGCTGATGATATTGTCCTAGTCATGAGACGAGAGCTGGGATAAATGCCAAATTGGAGTTATTGAGGCAAACTCTAGAATCTTGAGATTTTAGATTAAGTAGGGCCAAAACAGAGTACATGGAGTGTAAATTCAGTAACCAGGAATCGAGATTATAGTATTGTGAGACTAGATGGACAAGAGATACCGATGAGCAACTATTTTAAGTACTTGGGTTCTATTATCCAAAAGAATGGGAAGATCAATAGTGATGTCAACCATAAGATCCAAGCCTGCTGGTTGAAATGGAGGAGCGTAACAGGAGTTTTATGTGATCGTAACATTCCGTTGTGGCTGAAGGAAAAGTTTTATCGGACTGCTATTAGGCAGCTTTGTTATATGGCAACAGAATGTTGGGTTACAAAAGAGACATCATGCCCAGAAGATGTGTAGCAGAGATGTGCATGCTTCATTGTATGTGTGGTAACACGCGGAGAGATAAGGTGAGAAAATGAGGATATTAGTACTAAGATAGGTGTAGCCTCTATAGAAAAAAGATGAGAGAAAACTGTCTACGATGGTTTGGTCATATGCGACGTAGACCAACCGATGCGCCAGTCCGGCGAGTTAAGCATATCAATTAGGGCAAGTTAAAAGAGCACAGGGGAGACCGACAAAAACATGGATGGAAGTAATACGACAAGATTTGGAGGCTAAAGGTCTTAGTGAAGGCATATTGCTCGATAGGAATGAGTGGAGAAAGTTGATCAATGTGCCCGATTCAGTGTAATTCTCTTTTGGTTCATCTAGCCTACCCCAAATACTTGGGACAAATGGCTTACGTGTACTTTTGGGATTTAATGTCAAAAATATAGATTTATCATTATATGTGTATTGGATTCCATCCATACACACCATGCTTCAAAATGTGTTTCTATATCATGTTTTTGTATTTATACAAATTTTAGAAAAAACGTATTTTCGTTTCAAAATTCAAGTTTTGGAAAATACAGTTTTTGTTTAAAGCTAATTTTTCATACCTCAAAGATAAATCAAATAGTTTGAAATATGTGTTAATTTTTAGTCACACATGTTTGTACTTCAAATATTTATAAAAACTTACTTTATGAATTTTATGTGATTTTATGAGATTTTATAGGATATTAAAAGCCAACATTGTCAAACCTATAAACCCAGTCCAGAGCCTGTTGGCGGTCGACCGACCGGACCAGAGCTCGTCGACCGGTCGGTCGACCGATGTGCACAGAACATGCACGCTGCCTTGGCCATTGGGTCGGTCGACCGCACGATCGACCAACCAGAGAGCTTACTCTCTGAATCTGGTTCCGATCGACCGACCGGTCGGACCCAAAGAGGGAACTCTCTGATTCTGGCCTCGGTCGACCTGGCGGTCAACCATTAGGAAAGTTTGCCTGGGGCGATCGACCGGAACGTAACCCCAACGGTCAGAATTCTGACTGTTGGCCAATCGACCGGGCAGTCAACCTATAGGCCAATATGGCCTGGTTCTGACCCCCAACGGCTAGTTTTTCAAGGCCCTATAAATATATATCCTTCAGGGTTGTTTTCACCAAGATTTTCAAGAGTAAAAATTTACATCTGTTCAAGTGTTTTTCAACAAGTTTTTAAACAAGTTTTAGAGCTTCAAAATCTTATCTTTATTTGTTTTCAAAGTTTTGACAAAATCAAAGAAAATCAAATCTTTGGGAATCTTAATTTTGTTCTTCAATCTCTCTATCAATTCAAATCTATCTATAGGATCTTATCTTTGTGGAAAAAAATTATTTGTGATCACCAAGAGAGTTTTGTGATCTTTGTGATCACCAAGTGAATTTCTTTTCTATGTTTTGGCCTATTAGTACCCACCTCTTGTGTAGAGGTTTGTGTTTGAGAGAAGAGTTGTGTACTCCCAGAGTTGAGTTGTAATTCCTCAGCAGAGGTCTTTTGTGGAAGGTCCTATGTGGACATAGTGGAAATCTTCTGTGTGAAGCTGGGGACGTAGAGCAGTGATTCGAACCTCAAAACAAATCTCAGTTTTTGCGTTTGATCCACTATCTCTCTCTTTCATATCTTGCACTTACTTTTATTACTCATATCATATGCATGATTGGCATTGGTTGTGTGCTCACACTTGTGTTGAACCAAAGAGAGCTTCTAAAAGCACCTTAACTCTTAATTTAGAGGAATCTAGAGAAGTAGTTCTAGAGCCCTTCACGGGGAATTCGGACTCATTCTTGGTTACACATAGTGTGTCAGCAATTAGTGTTTAAATTCCGCATTATTTGCTCTAGATTAGCCTGTACACCTATTCCCCCCCCCCCCCCTCCTAGGAGTACTTCCAGATACTAAAAACTGAATAATAAGACAAATACTAAGATAATTGAATATGAAACCCAGAAAAACTTAAGCTCAAACTGAAACTGAATTAAAAAAGAAAAATATTAAACAAGAGAATACTAAAGAAACATGGTAGCAGCAAGAAGAAATGAATCTTGAATTGTGGAATCAAATACATATAGCCAAAGAGGTAGGAATATATATAGTTTGAGAAAATTGACAAATCGCTGAAATTAAATTGAAGCTAACGTGCCAAGGCAGCAAATACATACAAGTCTTAAATTTGGCCAGTTCTAGAAAGGAAAAAAAATCCCTCGTCAATAATGACAAAGACTAATTTAGTATATGTAATTAGTAACAGAAAAGTATTTTAAAATATTGCATAAATGTTTCATTTAAGCCTTCAGGTTTTTATAAAAATGACTTTTAAAAATATTCTTGCAGAAAAAATAAGTGTCGACCATGTTGATGATTATCAATTGCCTTTTATTTGTTTGTGCCCCCTATATGAAAATTCCGCCTCTGCCCCTGCCCCCACATACAATTATTTGCTGGAATCCAAAAGCAAGGCATCCCCAGCCACTTAATTCTAAAGAAAATGCTTATGAGTCATTGGGTCTAATAATAAAGCTTCTTTAACTGATCTACAGTAAAAACTTTAACACCACTAATAGAATATCCCAAATGGAAGCGATAGAGCAAAAGGCCGGAATCTTCCTATACCCAAAAGTTCCAATCTACTTGGCTTTGAATTTGAGACCTTCAACTATATCCATATAATGCACTCTATTCCGTGACGCTCTTTAGGAAATGAAACTAACCTTTGAAATTTAACAAAATCCCATTTGACAAGATTGAAGTGAAATAAGATAAATAATTCACATTCTTAAATGAACAGAATTTTAACTCATCCATCGCAACATCTATAAGAAACAGAAAGATAACCAAATTTTAACTTTCAAAAATGAAAAGGTTGAGATAATCTGTGTATTATTATATATATTTACAAGTAAAATAAGGAGAAGCAAGATGAGAAACTGTACATAAACTACCTTGGTAGCAGAATCCTCTTCTGAAATCGAATAGCTTTCGCGATTAATAATTGGTGTGTTTGATGAAATCTGTTGCCGCTTGTTAGAACGATTAAGGTGGGACAAAGTTACCGGCTCATAAATGAGAACCCCTTCAGAAATTAACTGAAATTAGATGCACCCCTAAACTGATACAAAACTGTACAGCATAAAATGCAGAGAGAATATATAGGAACAATTAATAACTCATGCCCTGGTGGCCTGTCTCGGTTGCAAGGGGTGGGGTTAGGCTCTGGGAAGTCCCAATATCAAGTCAAGGTTGCAGCCTTTGTTTCAAAAGGGGAAAAAACCACAGGAAAAAAAATGAAAAATGAAAAAAGAAAGTAAAAGTAAAAGAAGGTTACAAAGATTTGCAAAAACCAGTGTCATCCCCAAAACGGCCTTGCACACACGGATGAATTGGAGTACAATACACTAAAATTACAAAAGATAATTAAAGCAACTCCATAATTTGCTACATTGTATTAGCACTTATGTGACATAATCAGTAGCTGCCATTCTCACTAATCAACAAAGAGAGGGAGGGAGGAAGGAAATCAAATGGGTGCTTCCAACAGAGGATGGATTATTCAAGTATGCAGTCATCCTAATTCTCATCTACAACATGAAGAATGTTTAAAAACCAAATTCAAAGGCTCATCTAGATGAACTACAATATAAATGTTTTAAAACCAAAAGAAGTCGTAAACTAATGTTTCAAAGATTTCATCCCTATGCTTAGACCACGAACAACATCAGGTTAAATTTTGGGGTGCAAAGAGAGACGAGTATATCCGATCCGATCCCGATCCCGATCCACATTGACTGCGAATGCATATACAAGTCTTCCTTACTGAACCATAATGCGGACATGGATATGAGTCGTCCTTGCCGACCCATATCCATAGTTGTATCCGTGATTGGTAAAGCGGGAAAAAGATATGGATATGGTAAATGTCATATTTGATCCTATACCCATTTGCACACCTTGGACTGAATCAATATTAGAACTGGGCTGCAATGTATTTGAGATATTCTGATGCGCTGTGGATAAAGGCATGGATACATGTTGCACACTAGACAGACTGCTGTAAAGATGTTGCATTAACTGTTGTACCAGGTTTGAATGACTGTCGGGCTGCATCTGAGAAACCTGAGATTGCTGTTGCTGTGGTAGTGGATGGGCATTTCCCATATTAGGATGTTGGAATTGTTGTTGTCCCTGTACTTGTGGAGAAATCTTTTTGAGCAGTTTGAAACTACCATGTTCATTATTTGCTTCTCATAGATAGGAATTTTCTCCTTCAAACCAACAGGAATGCTATTTCTTATTAATCTGCAGAAGTGCTAGCTTGGGAACATAGATTCGGTCTCAGGGATTTTCACGCAGAAGCGTTTCATGGCATGGTGAGATAGATTGGGAACACATCCGAAAGATCAGCGATATCTTCAACACCCAAGCAATAGAGATTGACAGCCCCCATGGAACTTCGTGTTATATATACACTAATTTTCCTGCATATGCTATGCATGTGCAATACACACGTGGAATTATGTATATGAAGCACATGTTAATTTTACAAATTTACTTTTATTAAATAGACTTAAAGGCAAAAAAGGACATTTATTCATAAGAAAAGAAAATGAAATTTTCACTTTTTTGCTATCTTCGCATGAGATAGGGCTCACATTTTATTTGATAGGCTACCACGGTATTAAGTGTGCAAAAAAGCTGAAAAGAAAAACACTAAGGTGGACATATTTTGCAGCTTGCAAAGAAGCATATAATTAATATAATGATACACGGACAAGAATAAACTAAAGTGGTTGTCTTTACAAAATAAGTTTAATACATGAAACTTGAAATTTAACAGCATAAATAGCAAATAGTATTTAACAGCTCCATGTTCATTGTCATAAACATGGTCAAAGCGTGAGTTTATTGAAACTGTAGTGCATGCAGATTGCATAAAACTCAAATGAAACTTCACACCAATTTGCAACTGGGACAAGCATTCTACAATTATCCAAAACTTGAATTTGATTATAAAAAAGAATACCGGGATCTGTAGGATTTTGATTCACACCACCAGCGTTTGATATTGCTGGGTTAATTGGAGCTGACTGCTGAGTCTTTGTCTCCATAGAGAGCATCTTCAGAGAAATTTTTCGCAGATAGTCTGACTGAAATAGATTAAAGGTAACAGAAATTATTTTCTCTGGAAGCGTCCAGTTCAAATAATGACTAAACAAGCAACAGAGAGAAAAGAAACTTTTCGCATAATGACTGAACACTCACTCATAGAAATATTGCATCCAGGTTGACATGTCTACAAATATTTTAATTCACCAACTGCTGAGGGAGGTGCCCAAGTCAACCCACCGAGGATGCAGACCATCATGAATCAATTATAAGACTTACATTCAAATAGGTTTCATAGACACAAAAATTAAGTAGCACATCACCCAAGACTAAAGAAGACAAAAGGGATCACTTGCAAAGTGAATAGTGTTAAGCAGACACTTCCAATAGCAAGTAGATAGCTAGTTATGCTAAACATCAGGAGGTACAGCAAAATAACAACAGAGAATCCTGAGACACTATGAAGCTGTCTACTTTTTCTGAAGTTAAATACTAAAGCACATGATAAGAAGAAATTAAAGAATTTCACACTTAGGGCCAACTATGTTGCATAGGACTGCACAAAAAATTCCATTAAAAGGTATAATTCATGAAATTGGAACCATGAAAATTGCATTTACAATTCATGTTGTTCGCTTCCTTAATATTTTATTGAATTCAAATATACTTGAGATCTTTGAATTTCACGCAATGCTGCTAGAACTTTTCAACACGAGATAAAGTTAACATCCCATTTCCAAGTACGGAATTGGTAGTTCACTCATTTTGAGAGTGAATTCCACTTCACCACTTTGTAAATAGAAAGGGAAAGGTGAATTGGGATTGGATGTGAAACTGGAATTTCTCAATTAGAAGAAAATAAATAATATGATTGACACCAAATCATGGAATTGAATTCCCTGCAACCAAATAGGCACATCAAGAGCAAATAAAGGAGAAGTGACAGATGTGTGAAACATAATAGACCTAATTAGTGCAACTTTAATATCATCCTTGAGCAAGTACTTACATATGCCCTCAAGCACATCAAGAGCAAAATAAAAGAGAAGGACAAGCAATCTCCTTTTTGCTACAATTGCCATAGGCATTTCACTGATTTGGCTCTTTGGCTGAAAAGATGGCTGCAGTTGCCTATAGCGTATCTTGTTAACTTATCCTCTCAAATAGAATCTTCCCTAGCCTAAATGAAATTTGGAGCATTTGCTTCATAGTTGAATTTGCTTGAGTTAGGTTTATATACGCATAAAGTGGCCTTCTAGATTAATGAAAAATCCTATCTCTCCTGAAGGTCTTTGCAAGGAATCTGGTACCAACCCAGATACTGATATAAGGTTGACGGCAGATAATAAAATTTTCTCAATATGAAACCATCTAGATTAATAGGTATTCCATTCCCAAACTCATTCTAACATGGAAAGACTTAAATCATCAATCATTTTCCCATCTAGTTGGTTCATCATCATTTTAGGCTCACAGTTGGTTCCATTTCAAAATTCAACATATAACGAAAAAATCCATGAAAAAAATTAAAAAATATCAAGAATAGGTGTTAAACTGGTATCAACCTCTAGGAGATTGCCAAAGATGACAATGCACAAGGGAAGACGAGCAATCAAAGCCTTAAATATTAAGTCAAATATCCATGTGAAACTCTAAACCAGAACTCCAGGCACATCCATGGTCACAGGCCCAAAGCCTCCTGTTTCATATCTATTTGAGAAAGACAGCATGTCTTTCATTACATGCTTTTTATATCTTATTTTGTCGTCTCATTTTCTAAATAACCAATTACATTGCAATTCCAAAAATCTCTTTGATTTTTTATTAAAGAGACCCACTACTCCTGACCAAAATAAAAATTTCTGACCAAAAGTACCGACACTTTCTGATGCGGACAACGGAATAAAGACATGGCATATCTATCATAGTTGCAGAAGACGTGTTAACTCGACATGAATCCAGTAGTTCTAATAGTATTATGATTACTAGTTTCTAATTCTTAATTATTGATTTTTAGTAATCAGAATTTGTAGTAAGATTTTTGGTTTCCTTTTCATGCATGTTTCTTTTTCATGCATTTTTTCTTTTAGACTTTTGATTTCTTTTAGAAATTTGATTATGTAATCTAAATAGAAGTAGGGGAGCACAATTTTGTAGCTTATATAAAGGCCCCCATCTATTCACTTTTTCAACGAACAAAGAACAATTAATGAAAGTTTTTCTTCACTCTCAAATTGATTTTGATTATTGAAGTTTTTGATCCTAAATTTTGTTAGTGGTGAGATGCTTTAATTAAACTCAATTATAGTGGGATACTCTAATTGATTTATCTATCTCTATTTTCTCTCCCTATCTCCCCTTCAAATTTCTTCCTCGACTCTATCACCAAATCCCTCTCTCCTTCGCCATGCATCCAACAACTTCGGCATCGTCTGCATAAGTGCCTCAACTCCTCGACGACCCGGTTTTCATCGACTGTATATGTTCTCATCTGCGTGAGTTCAGGGATCAACCAACAATCAACAAGCAAGCTAAAATCAAATTTACAATCATCTCGGGTATTTGTTTATTATATCAACTACTTAATTAAAAGTGTAGTATATATATCTAGTCTATTATCTATTCTGATTTTCTATCCACATAAATAAAAAGCAAGCGAATCTAAATTGCTTTATACTTCCAATATTTTCTTTCTTCATAGAGAATTTTTACCTGCAATAACCATAGCATACAATTAGTTTCTGGCTTTGATATGGATAAAGTACTCGATATACTGTTTTAACCTTTCCTACCAACGATCTTTCTTGTTGGTGTAGCGTATCTTTGAGTTATTTTATCTTTTACTTCCGCCCCGTACACGTTTCACATCAGTTTGATATCAGAGCACAGTTAGGTAGGATTTGCATATTAGTCACGTTTATTACTGTCTTACGTCTACTTAAATTTTATTTAAAACCAAAAAAATAATGTACTTTAGGAATCATTGAAGGGTAAATCCTTCTCTGAAATTCCGTACGATAGGTGATTAACTAAGAAATTATACTCAACGTGATTCTGTAATTAAGAAACTCCAAGAGCGAAAAACCTCCTACCTGAGCTACACCAATTTGGCCAATTGAACTGGTAAGATTAAGGGTGTGATTAATCCCACGATTTAAAAAAAAAATCAACAAAATAAAAATTAGTTTAGATTTGCATTCATATTAGGATTCATACATTGCATGCTAACCCGTAATGATATCCCATAATTGCGTGAAGAAGTTAGTGAACCCAACACTGATTTTATGACCTCCCAACTTACCTTGGGTGACATCATGACTAAACTTGATTTTCTAACCCAAAAAGCTAATGCCTTCTGCTTAGACACAAAACGATTGAAAGAGAATGTCAACAGGGTAGTGATTAAATTGGAGACCCACAATCAGAACCCGACAAGCGGTACTACTTGTGTAATTCCCATAGTTAGAAAAATTGTGGACAAGCCTGATAGCACTATTCCTTCAATATTCAATCCCGTAGTAAAAGAGTTCAGCGATGTCCCAAAAGAGTTCCAAGATAAACCACCACCAATATGTGACACCCACTGAGATTGAATTTGATTTTGAAGAGTTTACATGTCACCCAAATATAGATTATGATTTCAATGAAGACGTAAATGATGATTTCGCTGACGACCAAGTCGATGAAGAACTAGATGATGACATCATAGAGTCTAGCACATTGATTTCTCTCAAGTCACCCCAGTGATTACAGAACTTATTGACATCTTTTCTAAAGATGTTATACACAATGGCATTACTCTAACACCTTCGAGTCACTTGTCCATTATTAGCACTACATTGTCACAAAAAGGATACAAGAACTACAAAGTCATTGTAGACAATGGATGTTACACCAATGTAGTATTCTTTGAGGTATTCAAAAATGATGAATTAAAGTCATTACCCCATTCTCACCGGTTTAAGGTACCATGGCTCAAATCTACAACCATAGGAGTTAAACAACCGTGTCTAGTCCGACCGATTTTCATCTATACCTTTGAAGAACTATGTGGCATATGTTAGGAACCAAGTCTAAGTTCTCCACTGCTTTTCAAGTCCCTAACTGATTGCCAAACTGAAATGGTCTATGAGTCGGTATTATCATCTTTTGCATCACATGTGCACATGGAATCAAATCACTATTTACACAAGAAAATCATGGATAAGATTGCTCAAAATAACGCCAACTATGAGATTCGAATTAACATTAGAAAATTATTTAAAACTTTTAATTTTGGCAATGTTATTTTACTTTCTGTAGTATTGATCTATTTCAAATCTTGAAGAAACTAAATTTTCATGTTTATGTTATAGATTTTGATATCAATTCTATTTTCAATATTGAAGATCTAGTGAATTACAAAATTTTGATTTAAACTCTAGTAATTTCTTTATTGATGAGCCACCCCATGAGCTTATTTTTGAGAGACCCTCCATTCCACCAATTTCAAATATTTTACCTAACACAATTAAACAAGTGATAAATTTTGGATGATGAAATTATCATGACTCTTAAGTTTTGGTTCGATAAAAAATAAGAGCATCAATTAATGACATGTGGAAAGACCAAAGTGCACTACAACAGATTGATTCCGACACTTTGAAGCAAGATGAGTTCACTTCTATTTCTGACTCGACGGGGTCAAGCTCTCTCCAACACGGGGAGAATGATGCTGACAACAGAACAAAGACATGGCGTATCTATCATCGTTGGAGAAAACGCAACTCGACACGAATCCAGTAGTTCTAATAGTATTAGGATTACTAGTTTCTATTTCTTAATTTTTTTGTCTTTAATAATCAGAAGTGTAAAGGGATTTTTGATTTCTTTTTCATGTAGATTTCCTTTTCATGACTTTTTCTTTTTCTTTTAGACTTTTGATCTCTTTTAAGAATTTGGTTATGTAATCTAAATAGAAGTAGGAGAATATAATTTTATAGCCTATATAAAAGCACTCATAAATTCACTTTTTCAATGAACAATTTACAATCAATGAAAGTTTTCCTTTACTCTCAAATTGAATTTGATTATTAGATTTCTCGATCCTAAATTCTGTTAATGGTGAGATGCTCTAATCAGACTCAATTAGTAGTGGGATGCTCTAATTGATTTATCTATCCCCATTCTCTCTATCTCCTCTTCAAATTACTTCCTTCCAAATAAATATCCATCGAATACTCCATCGCCAAATCTCTCTCCTTTCGCCACACATCCAGCAACTTCGTCTTGTCTGTATAAGCGTCTCGATTTCTCGACGACCCTATTTTCGTCCGTACCTGTTCTCATCTGCGTAAATTCAGATATCAACTGACAATCAACAAGTAAGCTAAAATCAAATTTACAATCATCTCAAGTACTTTCTTATTACATCAACTTCTTAATTACAAGTCTAAGTATACATCTAGTATGTTATCTATTCTGATCTTCTGTCCACATAAAAGAAAACGAGCAAATCTGAATTGCTTTGTAGTTCCAATATCTTTTTTCTTGATAGTAGGATTTTTTACCTATAATAACTATAGCATACAATTAGTTTCTTACTTTGATATGGATAAAGTACTCACATGTTAAATAAAATAGTTGATATTAATTGTTTTAAGCTTTCCTACCAATGATCTTTCTTATTGGTGAAGCGTATCTTTAAGTTATTGTATCACTTGCTTCCGTCCCCGTATACGTTTCACATCACTCTCTATATGCACTCAGTACATGACAGATCCCTTAGGGCATGCCCACAATTCTATTTGTTGAGTGCCATCAATACGAGACTGTAACAAATCTATTATGTCTCACAACTATATACCCGATATTTTGATACTTTAAACATATTTAGTGACTCAGTTGTTTGTTCAGCTTTATTTGTAGTTCTCAATTCTTGGCTGATTTCTCCACATTGGCACAAGTGCACAGATGAAAAGTGGATGATTGTGGATAACTTACAAACCTGTCCTAAGAAAGAATCCAAACCTCAAACTGAATCCTAATTCAGATAGTCTCTGCTAGAGCATCGGTATAACGAATACTCCACAAAAGAACACATTTGCAATGATAAACAGGAAGGGGTTTTTGATTTAGTAGGAACATACGCCCAACAAGGGCTGATGGTTATATAAATATACAATCTATTTTTACTTCAATATATGCCTTTGATTCAAAGCCTACAACTAATTTCTATCTCTTGGTCATCAAAGAAAGACATGATATATCTAGTTGGTTTCTTTTAGCTTCAAGCTCTTGTTTCTTTTACGTAGATTAAAGATATTACAGAGAGTTTGATCACTTTAGCTTCTGTTACCCAAGGTTCCCGCAATAGATTCTCTCTTTAACAAAAAACTGCCCAGCCATTAGCTTAGCGGAGTGTTTCAATGTGGACTGATCAATTATTATGTTCATCAAATGATTTTCATACGTTTTATACTACGGTCAACCTGATCAATATTAGATTACTTAACAATGGGGCTTAAATGCTTTCATAAGCTAAAAAGATTATTGTTTATTTTCCTGGTAATCGTTTATTATAAAGAAGCTATACTTCCTACCATGATACACTATACTTCCCACCATGATACACTTTCATGAATATAGATAGAGGCTGTGGACAATTATAAGTCTCCTATATAAACCGAGATTATTTTTCCAGAAACTAAAAACAAATGCTCTGTGATCAATCCAGAAATCTGTAATTCTGATACAATGCATGTCATAAATAAAATAGAATCACTTTAACCATTAAGTTACTGAACAGTAGATGAGGATTGAAGTTGTAATTAGTACCATTTAGTGTCAGGTTGGAAAATCTTCCTAAAAGGATAAGGATTGATGTATTGCATCGTTTAAGGATTAGCAAGAGACTATAAACTATTTCTTTATTCTGAATATCTGCATCCTGATTTAGCCAACGTTTTCATCATAAAATTTGGTATCAAAAACTTTGATTGATAAGAATTTAAGGAATAGAATAAAGACAACATTCTTGTTTTACTTTCAGACCAAAAAAGGGAAGATTTTTTTCGTATTTCCAAAACAAATGCAACGATGAAATATTCAGTGCTACGGGTAAATGATAAGATTGTTGCTAAAAGCCTCTTCTGTGGTTTTTGATGTATTTCCTTCCGCATTTTGTTAAGCTTAGGCTACAAGGTTATCAAGGTTTGCAGAGAATAAATGCTTTGAAATCGCATAATGCTTATGCAATCATCTTTGTGTGATACTGCAAAGCACCTGACACCAACTAGTAATAATTAATATAAATTTGAACTAGCTCATCACCTTAACCTATGTTTAATGCACATAAAAGATAATAGTCTTTCAGTGCCTGTTCACAAGATTATAATCATTGTTGTACAATGAAGAGGGCACAATATTGACACAGACAGTTCAGCACCTCTGAAGAAGTAGTAGATATTCATTGCGACTTTAAAAATGGGCTGCAGAAAAAATTCTCAGCATAACACCTAACAGATCTTCAACTAAAAAAGGCAAAAAAAGCATAAATGGAGTGCAAATGTATGTACCTGACTTGAAGCAGCAGTATAAATTTTCTCCTCAAATCGGATAGCAACTTTCCTTAGTTCATTTAAGCCCTCGGGAACAGAGACTGGCAAATGCCTCTTTAAAGTATGCATTCTGCACAATAATAGTGATCAACAATATTACCAAATAAGGCATCATCAAGTAAGTATTTCTAAGATGTAGTGATTGTCACATGTGCATGTAGTTTTTATGTGGCAGTTATGGAAAAGTGGAAAGAAGGCAAATAAAAGAGAAAGTTCAACTGAAAAAACAAAAAATATCGCGAGCTTGTCAAGACTGAAAGACAAGCTAAATCTCCTCTATAACTAGCTGACCATTCCTCTGATTCCCTAATCAGAGAAAGACCAAACAACCAACGCTTCCAATCCGTCAAACAAACCACTTAAAACATCAGGAAACAAAGGAGATAAACTGCTCTTCACAAAATTATGCCGTTAAATTGCAAGATAGCCTAATACCCATCAATATCTATCAAAACACCAGGAAATCAAAGAGAAAGCCAATAATGAGGCCTTAACCTCAAACCGTTTCATTCAAAAACCCTAAATCCGATAACTCCAGGCCAAATTCACCAAATAAACCATTACACACAGAAAAAATCTAAGAGAGAGAGCTTAATCTTGCAATATAACCTAATTTCCCACAGCATCCATCAAATTTCTCCGCTAATCAACAAATTAGAACCAACCGACCTGACTGTCAAACCCTAACCACAAAAACCAACATAAACCGTAAATCCGAAAGCTAAGGCTCCGAGGCATCCGATGGTCCCAATGCATGACATAAACCATTACAAATCAACAAATCAGAGAGATGGGGGGTGGGGGGGATAAACTCACATCTTGTTGACCATCCGCTGCCTGTCCTCGGGATGGAGCTGATTCCGCCAATCACCGGAGGCGGCGTCCATGGAGGACGCCATGGACGCGTCGGGCTGAGTTGACCTCCAGGTTCCTTCCATGCCAAGGAACCGATCGATTGATCTCAGAGAGAGAGAGAGAGAGCGAGAGAGAGATTCCAAAAATAATAATGAGAATAATTAAAGGAGTAATTAGAAGAGGGGACCGCTTATTTCCACCCCAAAAACGGTTGAAAGCACCCCCACTTAAAACTTCAAATCTTGAATTACCCTTTCATCTCAATGTAATTTGTTGAAATACTCTTAAATATTTTATTAGATAAAAATAATTAAAATTGATGAAAGCACCACATTCTTATGAAGGCCCCCCAGTATAAGGCATCATCTCATCTTCATCTTCTTCCTTCTTCACTTCTCTTCAATCTGAACTCTAAACAAATTTACTCACTCACACTAAATTTACATTTCGTCGTGTGTGCTAATGGAGAAGCAAATAACAACTACAGAGCTTGCCTACACCGAGAAGATTAGTTTTAGGGTTAATTTTCATGGATTAAAATCTTTGCAAAAAAAATTTTTTAAATGGGTTACGCTCGTGTTCGGCCAACGTCGGCCGAACATTTAATTAACGTTCAGCGGAACCCTATTGAACATAAAATAATTGTTCGGTTGGTTTCAGTCGAACACTTATTTTATGTTCGAATTGGGTGCAACCGAGCAGTGAATAACAAGAAATCTATTTAGTTCACTGTTTGGTTGTGAGTAACCGACATATATACTTTGTTCGGTCGCTCCCAGTCGAACATTAAAGAATTGTTCGGTCGGAAATGGCCGAACAGAGTAATAAATGTTTTGTTGTGTCCAACCAAACAGAAGATTTTGCTATATTTTTCTCCTATCGAACTATATCTGATTTAACCATGTGTTTCTCGTGTGAACCATTTGCAGGAACAAATTTCTTCCTGATATAGCAATGTTCGTACTGAACTTGCAAGAATAGATTACGGTGAAGACTTCACCACCTATGAGATTTTTGAAAGTTAAGATACACTGATAAAATGGGCTCGAGAAGTTGCAATGGCGCAAGAATTTTCCTCGTTGTGAAGAGATATGACGTCTCTGGAATGAGAACAAATGGAAGGGGACTCCTGAGTTGTGATAGAGAGGAACTTACAGAAATAGAAATGTGAAGATTCCAGACAAAGAGGGGGCAAGGAGGACAGGAAGTAAGAAATTGTCCGTTCTGACTGAAAGGCAAGGAGTTGTCCAATACAACTGGATAGGTTCTTATGGTTGTGTCTGGTATTCATAATCACTATCCGGCCGAAAATTTGGAAGGACATTCCTTTACTGGTAGACTTTCAGAAGAAGAAGAGAAATTAGTTACAAATTTGTCGAAGACTCTTGTTCGGCCAAGAGACATTTTGAATGCATTGAAATAAAGAAACAATCACAATGTTAGCACATTGAGAACAATATATAATACAAGGCAAAAGTTTAAAGTTGTAGAATCCGCAGGAAAGTCACAAATGCAGCAATTACTGAAGAAACTTTCCGACCACTCATATATTGAGATTCACATGTGTTGTTCCGATACAGACACCATGAAAGATATATTTTGGGCTCGCCCAGTTAGCATTGATTTGTTGCATTGCATTCCTCGGGTCTTGATAATGGATTGCACATACAAGACCAACAAGTATAGGTTACCGTAAATGGAGATCGTTAGGGTGACAAGTACTGAAATGACTTTTTCTATTGCGTTTGCCTACCTGGAAGCTTAACGGGAAGATAACTTCAGTTGGTGCTTGGATAGACTGAGATCGTTGATGCATGGTTGGCAAATTTCATCTGTTATTGTCACAGATAGAGATCTGGCATGCATAAACGCTGTAAAACAAAAATTTCAAGAATCTCGTCAGTTCTTATACAGATGGCATATAAGAAAAAATATTCTTGCTCACTGCAAGAAATTTTTTTCCTAACAAAGAGAGATTTGACTTATTCATGACTTCATAGAATCTAACGGTGATGGTTGATAACGAGGAGGATTTTTTCCGACTCTGGTTCGGCTAAAAGAGAATTTTTGCAATTTCTCTAAGGTACTTGAATACGTGAAGACAACATGGACTAACAAGTACGAAGAGAGATTTGGCGCATATTGGACTGACACAGTAATGCATTTTGGAACTACCACAACCAACCGGTAATATTTGATTACTCTTTCCATTGGGCATATAATGAGTTATGTATTTTCAATATGTCGCTAATGTCATTTATTTAAACTTTTCAGGGCTGAGAGTGCTCATGTGAAACTTAAGAGATATCTTTGCTCATCCGTTGGGAATTTTGAGACATGTTGGTCCAAGGTACATGCATTGTTGGAGTTACAACATACAGATATAAAGGTCTCGTTCGAGAAGAGCCGTAATGTTGCAATACACAACTTTAAGCCATCTCAATTCAAGTTTTTGTATGGTGTTGTTTCTGTGAGTGCATTGAAAAAAATTGTCGATGAATTCAAACTAATTAGCATCGTCGAGTAGATGCTGAAGTTTGTAAATGCTTATTGAGAAAGACGCATGGCTTACCATTGTAGGCTGTCTAAAAATCACCAAGACAAGCCACCAAAACACAGAGATCCAAGATCCAGGCGCAAGGCTAAATGTGACAATCAAGACGCGAGAGATAGATAGCCCGCGTCTCAGCATCAAGGCGCGTCAGCCCGAAGCCCGCGTCTCAGCATCAAGGCGCGTCAGCCCGAAGCCCGCGTCTCAGCATCAAGGCGCGTCGGCCCGAAGCCCGCGTCTCAGCATCAAGGCGCGTCGGCCCGAAGCCCGCGTCTCAGCATCAAGACGCGTTGGCTCGACACCCACGTCTCGGTGCAACTACCCCGATTATGGCGCCATCCGCCGCCCATGTAGCGAGGAAGTTGGCCCTCATCGTGGAGCACTTTTAGGGGGCACGATCACCCCCTAAAAACCCTATAAATAGTCCCGACGACAATTAAGGTCGACAAGGATCAGAGGACTACGATTATCGGGCAAAAGAGAGATCATCGACAGAGAGAGAGAAAACCCTTCAGCGAGCTTACTGAGTACTAGCCGCTCTTCGCCTACCTCCTCTTCTAGAGTTTTGGTAGACGGAGCTGAGTTACTCCCTCTACCGACCGAAGAGAAGATCCCCGACGGTCCGAACAGTCATCCGGTCAACGGAGAACAAGATTCACTCTCCACCGCCACACGAAGAACCCAGCACTAAACAAAGGGGGAATTCAAGATTCAATATTCCCCCTCCCTTGTAAACGGGAAGATTAAGCCGGCTGTAATTTTCCATCTGATTCCAGGAAACGTTACGCCAGCCAACCCCTCTCCGTGTCAAACAAGAGATGGCGACTCCGCTGGGGACTACTTTCGTCACTGACGAACAGATCGTGGCGCAGGATGATGTTCTCCGTAAGGGGAAGATGGTCGAAACACTCGTTGTCGAGTTCGACCAGGCGAAGTATGAAGAGTTCCTCTCTTCTGGCTCCAAGAGCCCAAAGACCCGCGTCTGCCGCAGGGTCTCAACTGAAAAGCTACCGAAGCCCAATCTGAGGCTCTGCCGGGTGCCGATGCCCACTGTGCCAAGACAAGTTCACGCGCCAACGCCTCCAGAAGGCCCGCGTGACCTCAGGCACTGCTGTTGCGATCAATCGCGTCGCACAGAACACACGCGCCAACGCCTCCCAGAAGGCCCGCGTGACCTCAGGCACTGCTGTTGCGATCAACCGCGTCGCACAGAACACACGCGCCAACGCCTCCCAGAAGGCCCGCGTGGTCCCAGGCACCACTGCTGCTGCGATCAACTGCATCGCGCAGAATACCCGCGTCAACGTCTCTCAGGAGACCCGCGTGGTGAACACTCTTGGTTCTATAAACCAGGATGTTGTTGGTTTCTCTCCACCTCCTCGACGCAACCGAATGCTGAGCGTCGACAGAGGAGACGCGCGCGTCAACTCCAAGTCGGAACCGTTGGTTGTCTGACTGGGGGTGGACGCGGCGTACAATCTGATGCCTTGCCCGCACCTCGTCCAGTGCGTGAGATCCGCGTTTGGCGACCCAAACGCGAGACCCCTCAAGTTGAGTCCTCTGAGGACCAACTCATCAAACGTCAGGGTGAAACCTCCGCGTCTTTTCAAACGCAGGAAGTACGCACTCATGGGCGTGGGGCCCAGCAGCCCACTCTCTCTCAAGCAACTCTGCCTAAACGCACCAGGCAGCAACGCGAGACTCGTGTGCGCGTCATACAGCCGCGTCATGAGAGCCGCGTCCCTGAAGTCTGCGTCCAGGCTGAACAGCACATGACTGTCTCCCGTCTTCGACGTCGCGAGACCAGTCTCTTTAATCCCCCTCCCACGGATTTGAGGGATTATTTGACAAGGAAAAGAAGTGCCAATTAAGCCACTTCGTCATGCTGCTGTCAGCAACTCATCTATATGCTCTCTGGATGCCATTATGGATCAGGCGTGCACCAGCAGTCCTTAATCAGACAGCTGACCCTGATTCCCCCGTCAGCCAAAAGAAGACGCTCCCACAGGAGGAGAACCTTCTCAGATGTTGAATACCCGGAGCTTACTGCAAACATGACTAGCAGAAGCAAGGGAAAAAAACCAATGGTCAACTCAGAAGAATCTGACTCTGAGCCGGAAGGGGTGTATCAACACACTCGCACCCGGACAGGGGCCATTCCCCCAGTTGACTATAATGCCTTAGCCCGCGGCATTAGAATGGGTGATTCTCACTCCGCTATAGTGGAGTCGCAGGCTTCAAACTCTTCCGTCGAGAAGGAGGCTTCCGCCTACATGGCAGACACTCCTGAGGAGACGGCCAGGCGTTTAGAACAGACGCAGAAGCACACCAGATGGATATAATCGCCTCTCAACAGAGATCCATTGACTCCCTCAAGCATATGCTTGAGAAATTGCTTGAAGAAAGAGCGAGATCTCCTCCTAGACGGCCGAAGGGGAAAGGGAGAAAGGGAGGAAGCCCACCCTCCGAATCTTCCGACGAGACACGACGATCTACCTCGGATGTGTCCAAGCCCTCGTCGCAGGCAAGAAGCGACCAAGACCAGAGAGAAGACTCATGCTAAGAGGATGAGTCAATTGGAACGACGCCTCGAGGCCCTTGCCAATCGCAAGGACCTCCAAGAAGCTGGAGTGGTCCGGCCCTATCCGGCTGAGTGGGACTTAGTTCCATACCCTCCTAAGTTCAAGGCTCCAACCCTCCAAGCATTCGACGGGAAGGGGTCACCCAACCAGCACATCTACTACTTCAAATCTCAGACGGGAATGTGGTAGATAATGACGCCATCCTGGCGCGACTGTTCATCGGCACCCTGAAAGGGTTGGCTTTTGAGTGGTTTATGAAGCTCCCGGAGGGTTCTATCAAGAACTGGGGGGATCTAGAGAAGCTGTTCTTGACACGCTTCTTCGAAGACGACTCCGAAGTCACAATGCCCACCCTTTTAGCTACCAAACAGCGGAGAGGGGAGTCCGTCAAATCTTTCGTGGAAAGATTTCGGAACACGGCACTCCGGTGCCCAAGCGGTATGACCCAGGCCACCCTGGTGGAAACATGCCGCCACAATCTCCAAACCTCACTCCTTGCTCAAATAGGGGTTGCTGAAAGCCGCACCTGGAAGCAGTTAGTCCAACAGGGTGAACAGGCTGAGGAGATTGTTGCCCGTGTCAAGGCAGAGGAAGGCAAGCTGCGGCCGGAGAAAGGTCGACAAGGCGTGCACCGGCACCAGACACCTCCCTCCAGACGAAGCGGAAGGATAATTTGGCGACGGAGACCAAATCTCCCACCAAACCTCAAAACAGGCAGGGCAAGTGGCTCTTCAAGCCAGCCACGCCCCAACAAGCAGTATTCCTTCAAGGAGGAACACGTCGATTCGCTCTTCAAGCTACTCAACAAGAGCAATCGACTGAAGCTCCCTGAAATTAGACGCCCGGAAGAAGTCGGCAAGACCGACAATCCCAACTACTGCATGTACCACAGGATGTTGGGACATCCTACCAAAAGCTGCTACGTCTTCAAAGACATCCTTCAGGCTTTGATTGACGCGGAGGTGCTCAAGCTCCGACCAGAGCAGAAGAAGGTTACGGCCAATGTAACGTCGGTTCTCCAGTTCGGGAGACAACCTCCAACGCCTGCGGGGGTAACTCCTATTCCAAGGGGAGAATTAAGAGTGGTCAACACAGACCCTCACCAGCAGCAGGAGAAGGGCTTGGTAGCCGTCCCTACACCTCAGGGGGAAAGCATGTGGGTCCACCCTGACCTCATCGATGAACAACAATGGACTACTGTAACCAACAGGAAGTCCAAAGGGAAGGCAAAAGCTTCGTCCTGCCATGTAGTATGTGCTTCCTCCCGAGAAGCAGAGGATGATGTTCCCTCGCTGACTGATTCAGAAGAGGAAATAATAATCCTGGCCGCAGAGCCCAGCCAACCGATGGCGGGGACCCGTTCAGGACAGGCATACTTGAAGCAGTACGGCGAGACGGCAACGGCTTCTCCGCAACCAGCCGTAGAATCAGCCAAGCCCTCCACGAAGCCACCTGTGGCGAAGCAGAAGGAGACTCGATTCTCTCGAGCCCTTCCAAAAGGTGCAGCGGAAGGATCTCGACACCTTACCACTTCGATGTCTTGGCTCAACTAGCCAACATCCCGGCACGCATCACCTTGTATGAACTCCTGAGGCTATCAAAGTCAACCAGAGAGGCTCTGCAAGAAGCTCTGGCGAATGCTGAGGCCTTCGTGACCCAGGTGCCGAAGGAGGAAGATGTAGAGGACTGCCTCCACATTTCCCAGAATGCCCCCTGCATCACCTTCACGGTAGATGATATGCAGGTGAAAGGGAAACATGATCGACCCCTGTACTTCACAGGTTACATCGGATCATCTGAGGTGAACCGCATTCAGGTAGATCCAGGGTCCGCATTGAGCATTATGCCCCGCCGAGTCATGCAACACCTCGGCATCCCTACCCACCGTCTGAGCCCTACACAGACGACTATCTACGGGTTCAATGCCAACGGCACCCGTCCAATGGGGAAGATCAAGCTCAAGTGCCAGATTGGGAGCCTCAAGTCGGAGGTGACATGCTATGTCATCGACGCCGACACTTCCTACAATCTGCTGCTAGGACGACCATGGATCCACCGCAACTCCATCGTTCCCTCCACTCTTCACCAAGTCATGAAATACATTGACGCGAGTGGGAAGGTGCAAACGTTGGTTGCCGAAAGGTATCCGTTCAAGGGAGTCGAGAATTATTTCACGGATTCCCTTTTATATCAGGATCCGGTGGACGAAACCCCGCAACCAGAGGCGCCAGACTCTGGTAATGAGGCTGACATTGAGCCCGAGCAAGAAAAGTGCCTGTGGGAGTTAAAACCACTTGTAAAGAGCACTAATAAGCTCGATGTTGATAATACCACCGACGATGCAGGCGGTTGGTATATTAATGAGAATCTAGACTTTGAATATTTTTCTGCGTGTGCATCCGATTCAATACCGTCGGATACTACTACCGACGTAGACGATGACATCTGGTCGGCAATGGATGCTTTGACATCATTGCATGTACCAGTAAAATCATCTTTCGGGACATACCAGGATAATGGCGATGCGCAGGAATCTATATTCTTGGTTCCGGCAAGACGAAAAGGCCAAAGACCGATACTTTTTGGGCGAATCTCGTCTGAACCAATGCCCCGCGAAGAATCGGAAAGCGAGGAGGAATCCCCTCAGCTCGACCATTATGAATCAAAAGCACTCAGAATGATGAAACAAATGGGGTACGATATAACCAACAAGCCCGGGTTAAACTTCGGCAAAGGAAGGAGGACGCTACTTCGATCCTTTGTGCCAAAAGGGAAGGCCCCCGATTATTATCATCGGACGCGCAGGGGGTTGGGCTATGTATCAACTTCGGTCCCATCAGCCTCTGATTCTCAAGAATCGTCGAACAACGATTGCTCTTCAGACACGTCATCATGGGAGTCAGATGTCAGTGTCGGCAACATCTTCAAAGGGCTTTCAGTAAACATGGTTTCAACAGGCCATCTGGAAGATGAAGTTGTAGAAATGATCCAACCTGATACAGATCCTTGGATCAAGCATTTAAATGCTCTTGGGATATCCGCTTTGAACAGCGTGAGCCACCCACAGATGACAAGGTTGTTCAGATCAACCTAGGAGATGAGGCTAACCCTAAGCCCATCTTCATAAGTGACGGCCTGTCGCCTTCAGAGAAGAAGGATCTAATATCTCTTGTACAAGAGTATATAGATGTCTTCGCCTGGAATTATGAGGACATGCCTGGACTTGATCCTCAAGTGGCTATGCATCGCCTCAACATCAATCCGGACATGAAGCCTGTTAAACAACAGCAGCGACGGTTCCGTCCAGAGATAATGGAGGCAATTCAATCAGAAGTCAGAAAGCTCATCGATTCTGGCTTCATCCGGGAAGAACAACATCCCGACTGGGTAGCCAACATCGTCCCCGTCACCAAGAAGAATGGGAAGATCCGGATCTGCATCGACTTCCGTGATCTAAACGAGGCCTGCCCAAAGACGAATTCCCATTGCCAATCACAGATGTCATGATTGACAATACTTGTAGATTCGAGCGAATGTCCTTTATGGACGGGTTCTCAGGATACAATCAAATCAAGATGTATCCCGATGACGAAAAGCATACCTCCTTCAGGACTCCTCTAGGGGTATATTGCTACACCGTCATGCCCTTCGGACTGAAAAATGCAGGGGCAACATATCAAAGGGCCATGAATGCCATTTCCATCAGCAAATGCGGAAAACGGTGGAATGCTATGTCGATGACATCGCGGTGAAGAGTCGCACTAAAGGTGATCACATAGCAGACCTGAAGGTGGTCTTCGACATCATGCGGGCTCATCAATTGAAGATGAACCCCACCAAATCCTTCCTGGGGGTAGCCAGTGGCAAATTCCTAGGATTTGTTGTGACTTCCACAGGAATCTATTTGGATCCAGAGAAAGTCCGCGCTATCCAAGAGATGCAACCCCCCAGAAGCCTCAAGGAGCTCAGGGGATTACAAGGACGATTGGCGTACATCCGCAGGTTCATATCAAACCTTTCCGGGAGATGCCAACCCTTCGCCAAGCTGATGAAAAAGGGTGTTTCATTCATTTGGGACGACGCTTGTCAAAAAGCGTTTGAGGAGATCAAACACTACCTCACTCAACCACCAGTTCTTGCAGCTCCGGTGTCCGGAAAGCCTTTCCTGGTGTACGTCCGAGCAATGGATCATTCCCTGGGAGCTCTACTAGCTCAGAATGATGAACAAGGACGAGAACAGGCAATCTACTATCTGAGTAGAACAATGATCGGAGCCGAACATCGGTACAACCCGATCGAGAAGGAATGTCTGGCACTAGTGTTCGCCATTCAGAAAATGCGACACTATCTGGTAGGCCAGACTATAAATGTCATATCAAAAGTCAACCCTCTGAGGTTACTTATGACAAAGCCTTCTTCACTAAATGGCCGGCTGGCAAAATGGGCCATATTGCTATCACAATATGAGATGCATTTTCTGCCACAAAAGGCTATTAAGGGACAAGCGGTGGCGGACTTCCTAGCTGAACACCCAGATCCGAGGGCAGCCAAACTCTATGAGGATCTCCCAGACGAGGCCGCCGAAGTCTGCCTGACTCAGACGTTGTTCGAAAGTCAAGTATGGCAACTTTTCTTCGACGGTGCATCAAGGACAAGCCCAAAGGGACACGTAGTGGCGGGGGTAGGAGTAGTACTTGTCTCCCCACAAAATTATGTGATCCCCCGAGCTGTCTCGCTAACGGAGCCTTGTTCCAACAACGTGGCAGAATACAACGCTCTTTTGATTGGGATGCAATTCGCCGATGAGATTGGCGTTAAAAATCTCGAGGCTTACGGTGACTCTAAACTCATCGTCAGCCAAGTTCGCGGAGAGTACGAGGCCAGACATGAAGATCTAGTACCCTACTACAACGCGACAATTCACATGGCCGAAAGGTTTTCAAACTTCTACATCAACCATGTACCGCGCAGGCAAAATGCACATGCGGATGCACTCGCATCCCTCGCTGCTTCCTTAGCTCTTCCAGCTGGAGCAATGGAGAAAGTATTCGTCTATAGCCACGACCTATACTGTCCAAAAATTCCCCTCGGAGACTATCCGGGGTCAGCGGAAGATCGTCGCGGTAAAGAAACACTTGAAGTGTCAACCGGTCTAGAGCTTAAAGACTGGCGATTCCCTACATTGATTTTGTCTTATACGGCATTCTGCCCGAAGACACAAGGAGGCTGCCGCCATTCGGAAGAAAGCCCCAAATTCTACTATAATGCGATTTCGCGAACATTGTATCGTCAATCGCATGACGGGATCCTGCTCCGATGCCTCTCATCAAAAGAAGCCCAAGGAGTATTGAAAGAAGCCCACGATGGTACTTGTGGAGCTCATCAACCTGGCCCGAAATTGGCACATCGACTCCAAAGGATGGGTTACTATTGGCCCAAGATGATTGCCGATGTTGTCGCTTATGCTAAGAGATGTTACGCCTGCCAAATACACGGCGATTTCATCCATCAAGCACCAGGGTACCTCCACTCAACGACCTCTACTTGGCCGTTTGAAATGTGGGGGATGGACGTGGTTGGCCCTATCAGCCCACCATCATCGAAAGGACATCGGTTCATTCTAGCGATAACCGATTACTTCTCAAAGTGGGCCGAAGCTATCCCTTTGAAAGAGGTGAAATCTTCTAACGTGATCAAGTTCGTGAAACATCACGTTATTTACCGCTTCGGTGTGCCTCGGCTTATCATCCATGACAATGGACCCCAGTTCATCAGCCAGGCTTTCCAGAGATTCTGCGCGAAGTTCAGAATCCAGAGTGTGTCCTCAACGGCATACTATCCTGCTGCTAACGGTCTTGCAGAAGCCTTCAACAAGACTATTGGCAAGCTTCTCAAAAAGTTCGTCTCGAAAAGTCAACGAGACTGGGACGACAAGCTGGGTGAATGCTTATGGGCCTACCGCACAACGGTGCGAACCCCAACTAAAGCCACGCCGTTTTCCTTGGTATACGGATGCGAAGCCGTCCTTCCATTGGAAATACAAATTCCCTCTCTACGCGTCGCCTTGACAGCGGAAATGACAACTAAGGAGAAGCATCAGCAGCGACTCCAGGAGTTGGAAGCCTTAGACGACAAGCGTTTGCAGGCCCAACAACAAATCGAGCTTTACCAGGCTCGAATCACCAGAGCCTTCAACAAGAAAGTTAAAGTGCGAACTTTCAAGAAAGGCGACCTAGTCTTAGCCGTCAGAAGACCCATGGTCATGACGCACAAGACAAAAGGAAAATTTCAGCCCAAATGGGAGGGACCATTTGTAGTAGAGTCAGTCTACTCAAATGGGTCATATCGCCTCATAACTTCAAATGGCGATACACTCATGATGCCGATCAATGGCAAATTCTTGAAGAAGTACTATCCCTAATAGTACCCTTCTTCCGATCAAGTTAAAAGTACACCTCTGATCAAACATCCGACGCCCTCGACGGCTAAGGATAGGGGGAAATGTTGGCCTTTAAGCCCAACATAAGTCCTCGACAACTCACCATGCTGAGGGGAATAGCATGGCTAGCCCAACTCAAACGGTAGTTGGTAAAGGCATGTCAAACCCGTTGACAGCTGAGGATTTGCTAAAAATCCTAAGGGACACGTTCTCATTTGATCCAATGCCCTCGACGGCTAAGGATAGAGGAAAATGTTGGCCTTTAAGCCCAACATAAGTCTTCGACAACTCATCATGCTGAGGGGAATAGCATGGCTAGCCCAACTCAAACGGTAGTTGGTAAAGGCATGTCAAATCCGTTGATAGCTGAGGGTTTGCTAAAAATCCTAAGTGGACTCGAGTCCACTCTTTCCTCCAAAGTCCCTTACCAATTCTCATCCATAGAATGGTAGGACCACAAAATGCAATCATTACTACGTTAACACTATACCTCTGGTAATGAATACTCTTTGTCGGGTATAAACTTTGCTTGTTAACTCTGCATAGAGTAACAAACTCTCAAATTTGCCAAGTTAACACTATACCTCTGGCATTTCAAATTCCACTTGTCAATTCTCATCAATAGAATGACAGGTCCTCAAATCGCTCTTATCACGAGCCAATTCTTGTCAAGTTAACATTACACCTCTGACAAACTACTGTTTAAGTTAACATTACACCTCTAAGCAGTACATCGAGTGCCTGTCAAGTTAATATCACACCTCTGATAGTCACCTTTCTTCAGACTTCCGTATCGAAGCTGAAATGGACGATGCCAAGTTAACACTACACTTCTAGCATCCGAGTCATCGCTAAGTTCAACAATACACCTATGGCCATGACCTTTCCTCGACTTCTTCGTCTAAGTCGAGATGACCAATGCTAAGTTCAACATCACACCTCTAGCATTACCTCACTGTTAAGTTAAACATTACACCTATGACAGTGACATTCTGAGTTAAGTTAATATCACACCTCTGACTCACATCCTTGTCGAGTTAACACCACACTTCTGACAAGACTATCTCCAACCCGTTAAGTTAATATCACACCTCTAACGGTAAAAGCTTTACTAGATTCCTCGCGGGTCTAGTTTCACTTGTTATTCTCTTCAACAGAATAACAGGTCCACCTAAAGACATTGTTAGGTTAACATTACACCGCTGACAATGTTTTATCAAATTCCCCAGCTGACCTTGAATCAAGTCAATCCTAGACACTTGACAAAAGTTCACCTTCTCTGGGAGTACGCATTCCCCCTGTCACTTTCTTTTATAAAGTGGCGGGTCCACCAAAATCATTCTTTTGCTTCTAAAACAAAACATTCAAGACAACAGAAAGAGGCAAAAAGAAAAGTGTCACTTTTATTCATATCCAAACACATGAAAGTGATACAAAACGCTCTCTTATACAATAAGATTGAGTGTTACAATTAAGGAGTACAAAGAAGTCCCTCTCTCTCTCTCTGAGGCCGTACTCACTCCTTGAATCCGCATCTGATCCTGAGTGCATGATGTCTGGAGAAGTGCCGAATTGTGGCGACTGTTGGAACCGATTGCACTTCGTTGCACGACGCCAACTTCGAAAGCGCCCTAGCTGACTAAGCTAGGAGCAATGGTGTTCTTGAGGTCCGGTGGCAACAGAAGAGCCTGCAACCCTTCGTTCAAGAGTTGATCTTTCCCCAGCAGGCCATCCAAAGGACATGGACTGTAACGCCCCGATTCCACGGATACGGGGACGTCACTACGACGTATATACGTAGGTCATAGATTGCCCCACGTATATACGCTAAGCATAAAAGTACAACAAGGATCAGAGTACACGACAAAGCGTGGTATTCATACATATGCCAACACAAGAAGTACACATACAAAGTTATCACAGGATATTATAAAGTATTACACAATACATGTGTATTACATCATAACCAAGTCCAAAAGAAATATATACAAACATGTATACAAAAGCTCATAAGTAGAAAGAAGATCTCGTGAGTCAAAAGGTAAGTCTGGCACGAGGGGACTGGAACTAGTCTGCCTGCTCACTAAGGTAAGCTCGGTCCTCTGTGGATGGCTCCACTTCGTTCCAAGCTTCGGAATCTGAATGTGCAAATCCAAGGAGTCAAGACATATAATAATAAACAAACTATAGCCAAGTGGCTAAGGGACATGAATAAGGAAAGATGAAACAATTATAAGGAATATCAACTAATAAGTATGAAAAGCATGAAGAGATAAAATCCTAATACAATGAATCTACAGTTAACGTCTTATTATTATTACTTGTCTTACTGTGATATCTAACTATGTGACCCAGCGTCCCAGAGCACATAGATCCATATCCTAGTAAAGCAAGGTTGTTATTGGAAACAGCGGTTGTATCGACGAACTATGTTTACAGTGGGTCCCGTGCATGCCCGGGACCACGGTCCAGGGTGTTCCGTTGCTTGATGACGGAACCAGCCGCAAGGCCTATCAGGAGGGACTTATGTATGCCCTTTGTCATGACTGTATCAGGAAGAGGGAGCAAGCACTCCCCTCGGTCCCCTGGAGGCCCTCAGGTCAGACCGGAAATATAATTGTACAATATACCTAATGCCACTGTAAACACGAACACATATCGATATCCGCATGTTTCCCCCGACCCATGTGTAAGTTGGTCCATTTTATACAAAAGTCAAGTGCATCATGCTTGGTTTAAGAGATAGCATGATAAAAGGTGATATTCACTATTTAACGAGTCATGAAACGAGAATATGTAATAACAAGTCATGAAGTAACAAGTGGTGAGATCCATCAAGTAACATGTCATGTAATATCAGTTATGAAGCATAAACAGGAATAATATGTTACACATGTATCAAAGAAAAAATCCAAATTCAAATAGGAAATCAACTAAGTCAGACATTCAGAATTAGTCGACTAGGTGGAAGGATTAGTCGACTAATAGGGGTCTTAAGTCGACTAACAGTCTAGATGAGTCGACTAAAACTGGGTTCCAGAGAGTTGGAATTCTGTTTCAGGAAAGTTAGTCGACTAGGGTTGTAAGGGTAGTCGACTAACAGGGAACTATTAGTCGACTAATGGATACTTAAGTCGACTAAGTCTGAGATACAGAGAGTTGATGTTTTATTTCAGGAAAACAGGAGTCGACTGGGGAGAAATGGGTAGTCGACTAGGGGTCTCTAGTCGACTGGAAATTTGGTCTAGTCGACTAAAACTGTGAAATCAGAAAATGTTAAGTTTCAACTAAAGTGGATTAGTCGACTAGTCCCTAGGTCTAGTCGACTAATCGTGGGAAAACAGCAAACAGAACAGATTTCTAGGGTTTTGTTTGAGGGTCTAAAAATATGATTTTTATATCACAAGTGTGCATGATTTGTCAACACAAGTACACAAAGGAGTTTACAAGTCTTGGTGAGTAGATATACTCACTTCGAACGGTTATGTGAAGCTTATACGAGTTCGAACGGATCGCTTGTCGATGATATCACCAACTAGGTCCTTGGCGATGCTTCCGACGAAGTGAGATGCGATCCAAATCCAAGGGTTGTAGTTGCTTAGGAAGGAGATGAAGGCCTTGAGGTGGTTTGGAGTTAGGGTTTGAGATGGAGAAGGAAATGGTGAAGGCTAAACTCTTGGTGAAGTGAAGAAAAGAGAAAAGAATTGTAAAGGAAAGTTTATATAGGATTTGATTTTTGCAAAGGAGATGTAAATAAAGAATTTGAGAGGGGGTTTATTGCAAAATAGGAGAAGGGATGGGTGTCCCTCACCTTGGCCACTTGGCCGGCCATGGGAGAGAGAGAGAATGAAGGCATTAATGAGGAAGGGTGTGGAGTTTGTTGGAATTTTGGATATTTGGAGGAGAAGATATTTTGGGAATTTGGTGGAAGGAAAGAAGGAAAGAAAAAAAGAAAAAGGAAAAAAGGAAAAGAAATTATAAAATGAAGATATTTTCTTGATCTCCAAAAATGAAAATATCGGGAACACAGGTTCCTGGGTTTAAGTCGAGGATGCGGAAAACATTTCGGGAAATACCGAAATCGTCCGAAATTCAAGTATCTCGGAACGACTCGTAAATTTCACCAAAAATCAATAATAATATATGAAGACTAATAGTGAAATCCTTTTTAAGAAATACTTTATAGTTTTAAAACTAAAAATCCCGGAATCAGTTATCTACCGACTCCGTTAGAATTTTCATAAATTCATAAAATTCTCAGAAAAAGTATTTAGATAGAAAACAGGATTCTAAGAAATAAAGCCTAAAGGACTTTCTAGAAATTCCTAACTGTTTGGAAAATAAAAATTCGGGAATCGATCAGTGACACTGGTCAACACCGTTTTTGAAGAAATTCATTTTAATTCAGGAAAAATCCAGAAAATCATATAAAATATAATATATTAGAAAATGATATTTGAAATTGAAATCGGTCAAATACAGGAAGTAAATCAAAAAAAAATACGATCGAAAAGCTGAATACGCAACTAAGTACGTATTCTGGAAACGGGGTATTACAATCCATCCACCTTACAAAATTTCGTCCTCGAAATTTCATAAGGTGAAAGGTAACAGGAAAAGTAACAGATAGAGAAGGATAAGATGGAAGATAACGGTAGAGAAGAATAGAAGGAAAGAGTCTTACCATTCAAGATGTGAAAAGTTGAGGATAGCGCTCACGGATAACGTCCTCTCGTTCCCAAGTGGCCTCTCCTGGCGCATGCCTGTTCCAAGACACCAACACTAATGGTATAGCCTTGTTCTTCAGTGTCTTCACACTTCTGTCCAGGATGGCCATCGGCTGTTCCTGATATGATAAATCTGGCTGCAGTTCCAGTTCGGAATGATCCAAAATATGACTATCATCCTTGACATACTTCCTCAACTGTGACACGTGGAAAACATTATGCACTCCCTCCAAAGATGGAGGTAAAGCCAATCTGTACGATACATCTCCCACACGGTCCAAGATCTCGAATGGGCCGATGTACCTCGGACTAAGCTTTCCACGAGTACCGAACCGGATAACTCCCTTGGTAGGTGATATCTTTAAAAACACATGGTCACCTGCCTGGAACTCCAATGGCCTTCTCTGTGAATCTGCCCAACTCTTCTGCCTACTCTGAGCTGCCCTGAGATGATCCCTGATGATTCTGAAAGGAGTTTAGGACACAAGGGACACAAGGGAAGGAATCAAGAAGGACTGGATAACTTTGTACATTGTAGTTGGCATCAGCAAATTACTAGAATTCGCTGCTTGATTGTACTTTAGGTGTGAGAGCCTATGCTCTGATACCAACCTGTAACGCCCCGATTCCACGAATACGGGGACGTCACTGCGACGTATATACATAGGTCAGAAATTGCCCCCACGTACATACGCTAAGCATAAAAGTACAACACAGATCAGAGTACACGACACAGCGTGGTAATCATACATATGCCAACATAAAAGTACAAGTACAAGTCATCACAAGATATGATAAAATATTACACATTCCATGTATCTTTTATCACCACCAAGTCCAAAAGCAAAAGATACAATATAAACACAAAAAAGCTCACGAGTAGGATGAAGATCCCGTGAGTCAAAAGGAGAGATCCGGCACAGGGACTGGAGCTAATCTGCCTGCTCACTAAAGAAAGCTCGATCGTCCGTGGATGGCTCCACTTCGATCCAAGCCTCGGAACCTGAACATACAAATCCAAGAGAGTCAGGACCTCCCGAAAATGAACAGGTTATAGCCAAGTGGCTAAGAGATATGAATAATACGGATGGGACAGCATAATGAATATAAATCAACAAGTAAAGAAAGCGTAAAGAACTAAGTCAGAAAGGAATGGATGCATAGTTAAAGCCTACTATTATTATTATTACTTGTCTTACTGTGATATCTAGCTATGTGACCCAGCGTCCCAGCGCACATAGATCCATATCCTAGTAACACAAGGTTGTTATTGGAAACAGCGGGTGTATCAACGAACTATGTTTACAGTGGACCCCGTACATGCCCGGGATAACGGTCCAGGATTGTTCCGTTGCTTGTTGACAGAAGCCAGCCGCTAGGCTATTCAGGAGGGACTTATGTATGCCCTTATCATGATAGTACTCAGGAAGAGGGAGCAAGCACTCCCCTCGGTCTCCTGGAGGCCCTCAGGTTAGACCGGAATATAATTGTACAATATACCTAATGCCACTGTAAACACGAACACATATCGATATCCGCATGTTTCCCCCTGACCCAATGTAAGTTGGTCCATTTATACAAAAGTTGAATGCATCATGCTTGGTTCAAGAGATGGCATGATAAGTGGTGATATTCACTATTTAACATGTCATGAAACGAGAATATGTAATAACAAGTCATGAAGTTACAAGAGATAACATCCATCCAGTAATAGGTCAAGTAGTATCAGTTATGAAGCATGAACAAGCATAATATAATACACATGTATCAGGGTAAGATCCAAATTTAGAAAAGAAATCAACTATAATAAACAGCTTAAATTAGTCGACTAGGTGGAAGGTGTAGTCGACTGATAGGGGTCTTAAGTCGACTAACAGTCTGGATTAGTCGACTAAAACTGGGTTCCAGAGAGTTGATATTCTGTTTCAGGGAAAGTTAGTCGACTAGGATAGAAGGGTTAGTCGACTAACAGTGAACTCAAGTCGACTAACGGATACTTAAGTCGACTAAGTCTGTGATACAGAGAGTTGGGATTTATTTCCAGAAAAGGTTAGTCGACTAATAATCTGGGCAAGTCGACTAAAACTGTGTTTTCAGAAAAAGGTTGAGTTTCAACTAAGGGTTCTAGTCGACTAGCTCCTAGGTTAAGTCGACTAATCGTGGTCTGGGGACAGTCTACAGAACAGAATTTGGTGGTTGTTCTTGATGGTTAAAAATACAATTTTGGAGGCACCATTGCACAAGATATGGAAGCATGGACATACTAAGGATGGTATGAGTCTTGGTGAGTAAAAATACTCACTAGGATTGGTTATTTTGGAGCTTTACGAGTTCGGTAGGATCGTTGTCGACGAAAATCACCCAAGTGGTCTCCGACGGCGAAGGAAGCTACGATCCAAGCTCCAAGGTGGTTGCTTGAGGTGGAGATGAAGTCCTTGAGGTGGTTCTTGGAGCTAGGGTTGAGGTTGAGAAGGAGGAGAGATCTCTTGGTGAGGGCTAACACTTAGGTGAAATGAAGAAAAAGGAAAAGAAATGTAAAGAGATTGTTTATATAGGTGTTAGATTTTGTAAAGGAGTTGCAATTAGTGTAATTGAGAGGGGGTTTTGTGCAAATATGGGAGGGTGAGGTGTCCCTCACTTGGCCACTTGGCCGGCCATGGGGGAGAGAGAGAATGAGTGGGATTTAAAAAGGATTAGGTGAAAGTGAGTGGGATTATGTGGAAAATTGGAATTATTGGAAAATTGGAAAATGGAATTTTGGAAAACACCGGAATCGTCCGAAATTCAAGTATCTCGGAACGACCCGAAAATTTTACTAAAAATCAAGAATAACATTTTAAGACTCATGGTGAAATTTGTTTGAAGAAATAATTTATAGTTTTAAAACTAAAAATCCCGGAATCAGTTATCTACCGACTCCGTTGGAACTTTCATAAATTCATAAAATTCCCAGAAAAAGTATTTAGATAGAAAATATGATTCTAAGAAATAAAGTCTAAAGGACCTTCTAGAAATTCCTAACTGTTTGTGAATTAAAAATCCGAGAATCGATCAGCGGTACTGGTCGACACCGGTTTTGAAAATATTTAATTAAATTCAGGAAAATTTCAGAAAATCATAGAAAATATATAATATTGGAAAATGACTTTTAAAACTGAAATCGGTCAAATACAGGAAGTAAATCGAAAAATACGATCGAAAAACTGAATACGCAACCAAGTACGTATTCCGGGAACGGGGTATTACAATCCATCCACCTTACAAAAATTTCGTCCTCGAAATTTCATAAGGTGAAAGGTAACAGCAAAGAAGGATAACAGATAGATAAGGATGATAAGAAAGATAACAGTAGAAAGGAATAGAAGGAAGGAGTTTTACCAAATCAAGAAGTGAAGAGTTGAGGGTAACGCTCACGGACAACATCCTCTCGTTCCCAAGTGGCTTCTCCAGGGGCATGTCTGTTCCAAGACACCAACACTAATGGTATTGCCTTGTTCTTCAATGTCTTGACACTTCTGTCCAAAATGGCCATCGGCTGCTCTTGGTATGACAAATCCGGCTGTAGTTCCAGTTCGGAGTGATCCAGAATATGACTATCATCCTTCACATACTTCCTCAGCTGAGATACGTGGAATACATTGTGAACTCCGTCCAAAGATGGCGGTAACGCCAACCTGTAAGACGCCTCTCCCACTCGGTCCAAGATCTCGAATGGGCCGATGTATCTCGGACTAAGCTTTCCACGAGTACCGAACCGGATTACTCCCTTGGTAGGTGATATCTTCAAAAACACATGATCTCCTGCCTGGAATTCCAATGGCCTTCTCAGTGTGTCTGCCCAACTCTTCTGCCGACTCTGTGCTGCACTGAGGTGATCTCTGATAATGCTGACTTTGTCTGTCGTCTGAATCAGGATCTCTGGTCCCAAAAGTTTCCTCTCACCGACTTCATCCCAACAAATCGGCGACCTGCACTTCCTTCCATACAATGCTTCAAAAGGTGCCATCTTGATACTTGCCTGATAGCTGTTATTATAAGAAAATTCAGCCAAGTGAAGATGGTCTTCCCATGATCCCTGGAATTCAATCATGCAGGCCCGCAACATATCTTCAAGAATCTGGATAGTCCTCTCAGATTGTCCGTCTGTCTGAGGATGATATGAAGTACTGAATTTCAGACGAGTCCCTAGACTCTCTTGGAGGCTTTCCCAGAAATGAGATCTGAATCTGGTGTCTCTGTCTGACACAATACTAACTGGAACTCCATGCAGACGAACTATCTCCTTCATGTACTTGTCTGCCAAAACCTCTGTTGACTGACCTACCCTGAATGGTATGAAGTGAGCTGATTTGGTGAGGCGATCAATGATTACCCACACAGCATTATTACCCTTAGGACTGCGAGGCAATGCCGTGACAAAATCCATGGTGATGTGCTCCCACTTCCACTCAGGTATCGGTAAAGGTTGTAGAAGTCCAGCTGTCCTTTGATGCTCAATCTTTATCTGCTGACAAACCAAGCACTTGGCAACAAACTGGGCTATCTCCCTCTTCATAGCATTCCACCAAAACTGCTTCTTCATATCCTGATACATCTTGTTTCCCCCTGGGTGTATGGAATAAGCTGAACTGTGTGCTTCTGCCAAAATCTTCTGCCGAACTTCTCCTTGGGGAACACCAATCCTGCTACCGAAATATAATGCACCATCTGGATGAATACAGATATCAGTCCTCAATCACGCCTCTACCTGGGCTCGGAATGACTGTAATCTGGGATCTTCCTTCTGAGCTTCCTTGATCTCATCTATCAATGCTGACTGAATCTGCATGGTCATGAACTGTCCCGCCTTATCAACTCCTTGCACCAACATTAAGTCCAATCTGATGATGTCTTGAATCAACTCCTTCTTCTGAGTAAGTTGGACAAGCACTCTATACTCTGGCTTCCTGCTCAGTGCATCTGGGACGGTATTGACCTTGCCTGGATGATATTGCAAGTCAATATCATAGTCCGCCATAAGCTCCAGCCACCGCCTCTGTCTCATGTTCAACTCCTTCTGTGAGAAAATATACTTGAGGCTCTTGTGATCCGTGTAGATCAACACCTTATCTCCCAGAAGATAATGCCTCCAAATCTTCAAGGCAAATATCACAGCTGCTAGCTCCAAGTCATGAGTTGGGTAATTCCGCTCATGAGTCTTCAGTTGCCTGGATGCATATGCTATGACATGATCATGTTGCATAAGTACACACCCCAGGCCTTTCCCTGATGCGTCACTGAAAATGACCATCCCCCCTCTACCTGAGGGAGTCCTCAAGATTGGAGCTGAAATGAGCTTCTGCTTCAATTGCTCAAAAGCGGCAGTACATTCCTCTGTCCATATGTACCTTTCTCCTTTCCGGGTGAGCTTGGTCAACGGAGCTGCAATCCTAGAGAAGTCTTGGACAAAGCGTCTGTAATACCCAGCTAATCCAAGAAAACTCTTAATCTCAGTCACCGTCTCCGGAATCGGCCAGTCCCTCACTGCCTGGACTTTGCTAGGATCAACTGAAATTCCTTCCGCTGAAACTATGTGTCCAAGGAAGGCTATACTGTCCAACCAAAAGTCACACTTGCTCCTCTTCACATGAAGCTGCTCCTGCTGGAGAGTCTGCAATACAATCCTCAAGTGCTCTGCATGCTCTTGTTGTCCTTTGAATAGATTAAGATATCATCTATAAAAACAACAACAAATTGATCCAAATAGGGCGAGAACACTCGGTTCATCAAATCCATGAAAACTGCAGGGCATTGGTGACTCCGAAAGGCATAACTAGAAATTCATAGTGGCCATAACGGGTCCTGAATGCCGTCTTCGGAATATCCTCTTTCTTCATCCTTAGCTGATGGTAACCTGACTGCAAATCCAATTTAGAGAATACCCGGGCTCCATGAAGCTGATCAAACAAATCATCAATCCTTGGTAAGGGATACTTGTTCTTGATGGTAACCTTGTTCAATTCTCTATAATCAATACAAAGTCTCTTACCACCATCCTTCTTATTCGCCAATAGTACTGGAGCTCCCCATGGTGAAGTACTTGGTCGAATTAATCCCTTATCAGAGTACTCCTGCAGTTGCTTCTTCAGAATCTCTAACTCCGCAGGTGCCATCCTGTACGGAGCCTTGGATATAGGAGCTGCTCCAGGAATTGTCTCAATAGTGAACTCAATCATCCTCTTGGGTGGCAGTCCTGAGATCTCAGCAAAGACTCCTGGAAATTCATCCCACACCGGTACTCCCTTCTGAACCTCCGAAGTAGTCAACCGAGTCTTTCTCTTGGTAGGCTTCACTTCTCCACTGAATTGGAATTCCGGTTGACGAGGGATCCTGAAAATAATCTTCTTCTCCCTACAGTCAATAACTGCATAGTACTGACTGAGCCAGGTCATGCCTAAGATTACGTCGTACCCTTGGTGTCTAGTACGAGCATATTTATGGCCAAGGTCTTATCACAAAGTTCTACTGGACAGTCAGCACAAACTCTAGAAGACATGACTACTCCATTCCCTGTACTAATCTCCCATTTGTGGTCTAAAGATCTAACAGGTATGGAATGCAATGCCACAAAATGATCTGAGATAAAACAATGTGAAGCACCTGAATCGAAGAGGGCTAAAACAGGTTTAGAATGCACCCTGATATTACCTGTTATCACCTCCTCAGAAGTCTCAGCCTCTACTTCTGTCAAATTGTAGGCTTGCCCCCTTCCACGCCCTGCTGCGGTCCTAGCTCCTCCCTGGACTGGGCGAATAGCTTGCTGTGGAGGAGGGGGAGGAACTCTCCTGATCGTCGGCCCCTGATTCCTCTGCCCCGGTGGCCCTGGAAGTGCCCTCTGTCCATTCGGTCCCTGCAGTGCTGGCAAAGCTTGGCCGGCTACCCCCATTCTCTTGTGTGGACAGGCCTCGATGGAATGGTCTCGGGAACCACACACCAAACATAACCCATTTGCCCTACGGCAATTCTGTCGAATGTGGCCTGGCTTCTGACAATAACTGCAGAAAGAAAGTGGCTGGGCCGTCTGGTAAGGAGCTGGTCTGAATGGTTGCCTCATCGCCTGAACCTTCGCTGCTCTGTAAGGGCCTCCTCTTCCCATTGGTGGAAATGGCCTCTTCATGGCCTGGTTCCTCATCTGGTTCTCTTGCTTCTTCTCTAGCCCACGCTCCACCTCTCGAGCTATAGTAAGAACTTCTGAATAAGTCTTCAGCTGATGGGGCATTAAGAAAACCTGGATGTCCACCTGCAAGCCCTGCTGGAATCTACTTGCCCGCTTCTCCTCATCAGCTACCATGTATGGAGCAAAGCGGCTAAGCCTGAGAAATTCCGCGGCATACTCATCCACGGACCTATCCCCTTGCTGAAGCCTGATGAACTGCTCTTCCATGTCCTTCTGAGCAGTGGCGGGGAAGAATCTGCTATAAAAGCTTTTGGAGAATGTGTCCCAGGTGACAGGCTTCTCCAATCTGGCCTCCTCAGCTAGCCACCAAGTTCTGGCTATACCCTTCAGTTGAATCTTAGCAACCTCCACTTGATTCTCCTTCGGAACCCGAGCTGCATTCAACAAGTCCGAAGTATCTGTCAGCCATTGCTCAGCATCCAGGGGTTTCTCTTCACCCGTGAATATGGCTGGTTTGCAGCCGCCTGAAGTCTGAAACATTTCCCGGCCTCTGTTCCTTAGGAGCTGCCAATTCTTGCCGGAGGAGTTCCGTCTGCTGCTGCTGGTTCTCCATCATCGTCTGAATGACCCTCAGGATGTCCACATTCTCTCCCGTGGGTCCATTCGATGCTTGCCCGGAATGGTTACGACCCGTCCTTCTCTCCATACCGAATTTGGGAAAGGATAACTGGAATTTTGGAAAAATGGAAGGAGTTTAGGACACAAGGGACACAAGGGAAGGAATCAAGAAGGACTGGATAACTTTGTACATTGTAGTTGGCATCAGCAAATTACTAGAATTCGCTGCTTGATTGTACTTTAGGTGTGAGAGCCTATGCTCTGATACCAACCTGTAACGCCCCGATTCCACGAATACGGGGACGTCACTGCGACGTATATACATAGGTCAGAAATTGCCCCCACGTACATACGCTAAGCATAAAAGTACAACACAGATCAGAGTACACGACACAGCGTGGTAATCATACATATGCCAACATAAAAGTACAAGTACAAGTCATCACAAGATATGATAAAATATTACACATTCCATGTATCTTTTATCACCACCAAGTCCAAAAGCAAAAGATACAATATAAACACAAAAAAGCTCACGAGTAGGATGAAGATCCCGTGAGTCAAAAGGAGAGATCCGGCACAGGGACTGGAGCTAATCTGCCTGCTCACTAAAGAAAGCTCGATCGTCCGTGGATGGCTCCACTTCGATCCAAGCCTCGGAACCTGAACATACAAATCCAAGAGAGTCAGGACCTCCCGAAAATGAACAGGTTATAGCCAAGTGGCTAAGAGATATGAATAATACGAATGGGACAGCATAATGAATATAAATCAACAAGTAAAGAAAGCGTAAAGAACTAAGTCAGAAAGGAATGGATGCATAGTTAAAGCCTACTATTATTATTATTACTTGTCTTACTGTGATATCTAGCTATGTGACCCAGCGTCCCAGCGCACATAGATCCATATCCTAGTAACACAAGGTTGTTATTGGAAACAGCGGGTGTATCAACGAACTATGTTTACAGTGGACCCCGTACATGCCCGGATAACGGTCCAGGATTGTTCCGTTGCTTGTTGACAGAAGCCAGCCGCTAGGCTATTCAGGAGGGACTTATGTATGCCCTTATCATGATAGTACTCAGGAAGAGGGAGCAAGCACTCCCCTCGGTCTCCTGGAGGCCCTCAGGTTAGACCGGAATATAATTGTACAATATACCTAATGCCACTGTAAACACGAACACATATCGATATCCGCATGTTTCCCCCTGACCCAATGTAAGTTGGTCCATTTTATACAAAAGTTGAATGCATCATGCTTGGTTCAAGAGATGGCATGATAAGTGGTGATATTCACTATTTAACATGTCATGAAACGAGAATATGTAATAACAAGTCATGAAGTTACAAGAGATAACATCCATCCAGTAATAGGTCAAGTAGTATCAGTTATGAAGCATGAACAAGCATAATATAATACACATGTATCAGGGTAAGATTCAAATTTAGAAAAGAAATCAACTATAATAAACAGCTTAAATTAGTCGACTAGGTGGAAGGTGTAGTCGACTGATAGGGGTCTTAAGTCGACTAACAGTCTGGATTAGTCGACTAAAACTGGGTTCCAGAGAGTTGATATTCTGTTTCAGGGAAAGTTAGTCGACTAGGGTAGAAGGGTTAGTCGACTAACAGTGAACTCAAGTCGACTAACGGATACTTAAGTCGACTAAGTCTGTGATACAGAGAGTTGGGATTTATTTCCAGAAAAGGTTAGTCGACTAATAATCTGGGCAAGTCGACTAAAACTGTGTTTTCAGAAAAAGGTTGAGTTTCAACTAAGGGTTCTAGTCGACTAGCTCCTAGGTTAAGTCGACTAATCGTGGTCTGGGGACAGTCTACAGAACAGAATTTGGTGGTTGTTCTTGATGGTTAAAAATACAATTTTGGAGGCACCATTGCAAAAGATATGGAAGCATGGACATACTAAGGATGGTATGAGTCTTGGTGAGTAAAAATACTCACTAGGATTGGTTATTTTGGAGCTTTACGAGTTCGGTAGGATCGTTGTCGACGAAAATCACCCAAGTGGTCTCCGACGGCGAAGGAAGCTACGATCCAAGCTCCAAGGTGGTTGCTTGAGGTGGAGATGAAGTCCTTGAGGTGGTTCTTGGAGCTAGGGTTGAGGTTGAGAAGGAGGAGAGATCTCTTGGTGAGGGCTAACACTTAGGTGAAATGAAGAAAAAGGAAAAGAAATGTAAAGAGATTGTTTATATAGGTGTTAGATTTTGTAAAGGAGTTGCAATTAGTGTAATTGAGAGGGGGTTTTGTGCAAATATGGGGAGGGTGAGGTGTCCCTCACTTGGCCACTTGGCCGGCCATGGGGGAGAGAGAGAATGAGTGGGATTTAAAAAGGATTAGGTGAAAGTGAGTGGGATTATGTGAAAAATTGGAATTATTGGAAAATTGGAAAATGGAATTTTGGAAAACACCGGAATCGTCCGAAATTCAAGTATCTCGAACGACCCGAAAATTTTACTAAAAATCAAGAATAACATTTTAAGACTCATGGTGAAATTTGTTTGAAGAAATAATTTATAGTTTTAAAACTAAAAATCCCGGAATCAGTTATCTACCGACTCCGTTGGAACTTTCATAAATTCATAAAATTCCCAGAAAAAGTATTTAGATAGAAAATATGATTCTAAGAAATAAAGTCTAAAGGACCTTCTAGAAATTCCTAACTGTTTGTGAATTAAAATCCGAGAATCGATCAGCGGTACTGGTCGACACCGGTTTTGAAAATATTTAATTAAATTCAGGAAAATTCCAGAAAATCATAGAAAATATATAATATTGGAAAATGACTTTTAAAACTGAAATCGGTCAAATACAGGAAGTAAATCGAAAAATACGATCGAAAAACTGAATACGCAACCAAGTACGTATTCCGGGAACGGGGTATTACAGACTGTCCTTGATGTACTTCTGGGATGGGAGAGGAAGAGGATCCTCTCCGCCACCGCATCCACGCAGAAGAGACACTGGACGCAGGAATTATCAAATCCGCGTCCAGACCTGCGCATCCACGCAGAAGAGGCACTGGACGCAGGAATTATCAAATCTGCGTCCAGACCTATGGGATCGGCGTCTCCACAACATTCTCCTTGATGTCACTTCTGGGGTGCGAAAAGAAGGGAGTTATCCACCTTAACCTTTCCACTACCATAATCGCCAGAAGTTAAGGAGGGTAACCCCCTTCCTTTCACATCCCCAGATGTCGAAGTACTTGGACTCGAGTACCAGATTCATCAAAATCAGCAGCTGATGAAACAGAACGCAAGGATCAAATCCGCGTTCTGTAAACTAAGTCCGCGTCTGAACCCTTCACAAATAGAAAATATTCTAAGTGAAGAATCTGAAGCGCAGGACTCAAGGGCGCGAGGGTCCAAACCCGCGCCTCGGTTATCATCCCAAAGACTGCGTCTGGGAATCAAACACGATTTGAAAATCACGTGTTAAGGGTTCTTAAAAGTTCTTTGAACTTTCTTTAAATGGCGAAACTTCCGCCTAAGAGGCCTTTACCTTGGAGACCTGGGAGAACGACGTCCTGTGCAGAGGAGGAGCCGCCCTCTGGGCCTCGGCGACGGTCGCCTTTGAGGACGATGCAGTTGGCTTAGTCTTGGGTGCCATTGATGTTCAGAAATCCGAGCAAGGAGATGAACAAGTTCGAAGATGAACAGAGAAGGAAATTCTTTTTCTCAGCGAGTGCGTTCGGAGAAGAAGATGCATCTCTCCAACTATTGCCTTTTATAGGCACAGGGATTCGCGAAGATACGCGGCGTGTGGCCCGGTAGACGCTGCAGCGAGTCACCGCTTGACGCGTGTAACCAAATCATTTCTGAACGGAGAAGATCATGCGTCGCAACCCCGCCACGAGTCAGCAGTCGACACGTGGAGCAGTTCATTTAATGAACCAGGAAATCCGCGCGCCAAAAGGCGAAATTTCGCCGGTTCCCTAGGCCAGCTGGCGGCGTAATCATGACATGGCACAGAATTCGCGCCCAAAGAACGCACCTCCTCGATGGACATGCCACGTCAGCCTCTCCATGAATGCATTCGGAAGGTCGCGTCTCTCTAAGAAATTCGCGTCCTTCCAGTCTGGCCAAATATCGCGTCTGCCTTCTGAAGATCAGTCGCGTCTCCATTGCCAAAGGACGCAAATCGCGCCTTTACAGCAGTACCATCTCTGCTTTTTGAAAAAGAACCTGCGTTTGGCCTCCTGCTTCTGCAAAATCAGTTCAACAGTACACTGACGCAAGCAGACGACCAACCACTCCTGGCTTAAAGCGCGCCAGTGACAGACTAAAAGCAATCGGGGAGGTTTAGACTGTGCATCTAAACACTCAAACATGATCAACTCTGGGGCTTCAAAGAGTTCAACAGTACACTCACGAAGACCAACTCCAGATAAGATTAAACCCGGAGCATCAACAGTCTAGTCATGAAGGCGAACTCAGCTAGAATCCAAAGTATTTCGAAATCCGTCCCAGTTAACTGCGGAATGTCGAAAACTTTGGAGGGGGTTCTGTAGGCTGTCTAAAAATCACCAAGACAAGCCACCAAAACACAGAGATCCAAGATCCAGGCGCAAGGCTAAATGTGACAATCAAGACGCGAGAGATAGCCCGCGTCTCAGCATCAAGGCGCGTCAGCCCGAAGCCCGCGTCTCAGCATCAAGGCGCGTCGGCCCGAAGCCCGCGTCTCAGCATCAAGACGCGTCGGCCCGAAGCCCGCGTCTCAGCATCAAGACGCGTTGGCTCGACACCCACGTCTCGGTTGCAACTACCCCGATTATGGCGCCATCCGCCGCCCATGTAGCGGGGAAGTTGGCCCTCATCGTGGAGCACTTTTAGGGGGCACGATCACCCCCTAAAAACCCTATAAATAGTCCCGACGACAATTAAGGTCGACAAGGATCAGAGGACGACGATTATCGGGCAAAAGAGAGATCATCGACAGAGAGAGAGAAAACCTTCAGCGAGCTTACTGAGTACTAGCCGCTCTTCGCCTACCTCCTCTTCTAGAGTTTTGGTAGACGGAGCTGAGTTACTCCCTCTAACGACCGAAGAGAAGATCCCCGACGGTCCGAACAGTCATCCGGTCAACGGAGAACAAGATTCACTCTCCACCGCCACACGAAGAACCCAGCACTAAACAAAGGGGGAATTCAAGATTCAATATTCCCCCTCCCTTGTAACCGGAAAATTAAGCCGGCTGTAATCTTTTCCATCTGATTCCAGGAAACGTTACGCCAGCCAACCCTCTCCGTGTCAAACAACCATGTGCACACGAGTTGGCCGAGTATGATAGAGCCAACATACCCATCCCAGTGGATTGCGTTAGAAGAAACTGGACATGTCACTATCAACACCCAGTGATAACGAAGCGGTAGAAGACCTAGAAAAACGTTTGGTAGATGAGTTCGAGTTGATCAATCAATATTTTGCTTCCACTTGTTATTCAGAAAAAAATAATATTGCTGAAGAGAATGCGCGAGTTGGTTGTACCTACTACTTCATCCCTTATGCAACCTGAAGTGAAAATTAAAAAACGTATTTTAAAGAATGAAGCATCAACTCGTCGATTACCATCTCAATTCGAACTGGTGGAATCCGCACAAGATAGCTGCACGACGCCCACTTTCGGAGCCTTTATCCCATTATCCCAACAACTTAACAAACGGCTAAAGCAAACAGTATTTCTTTATGAATAAGTATTTTGATGTGAAAATCTAGAGTAACGATTGCATACTAATATTTCCATATTGTAGGTTATAAAGCCCAGGCGCACACATCCAAATTTGATCTACATGACACAATTTCCTGAACCAATCGCTCGCTCGTTATTCATGTAAAAGACGTGCAAGCAGATGAAAATTATGAATTTCAAGCAGCTGCAGTTATGCTCGATTTTGAGGAATATTCACAAAATTTTTGAACAACAAAAATCTTCATATACAACTCAGTACAAAAATCTAGTCATGTTTAAGTTTACTCCGCGCTCTCTCTGTTGTGGCTCCCGCTGGCTAGTCTCACCACCGTCAAGTGCATTAACTGTTAAACGCAACGTCTGGTATAGGATCGACATAGTATGCGATCCCGATGGCCCCAATTCGGGAACGGTTCGGTAATCATCCTAGCACGAGCGATTCACTGCAGTGAAAATATACAATATGTTACTAAACCCCACAAACATATACAATATGTTACAAGAATTTGTTATAAAATAATATACTACCTATGTAAGTACAATAGCATCGACGTCCTCAACACGTGGATGCCCAGGAGCCAAAGATCCACTGGACGGATTTTGTATCATGGGATGAGATACCAGTCGAAACCACTCCATATATCCGTCAACAGTATCCCATTGATACCTCACTTCCACACTCCTTTCTGCACACGATAGTGTATGTGATCGCCACCTGTCTTAGAAACTATCGCTCCATGTGTAGGCCGCGTGATATTTATTTGCAGTCGACCCTCTTCTGACCTTCTCAGGATTATGTTGTGAGGGTGAGATAATTTGGATCCTACCAAACTACCTAAGAACCTTTTCTAAATTATAGGGTTCGAGAAAGTTGATGCACTTTAGACAACTACTAAAAAAAAAAAAATCAGTTGTAGTGGATGCCGATCTCTGAAATTCTTATATGGATTCCATATCACCTACACATGAAAACAAAAATCGTAAATATAACCCATCCCACAAAAAATAAGACTACTACGTAAGACAATATCTTACCTCATTTGCCAGCAAATAATCAAGTGACTCATGTATTGCTTACAGATTTTCCAATGAAGTACTCGCCGGTCCATGCCATACCGATATGCAAGCTCGTGGAAAATCATTTGTATAAGACATGTTATGAGGGGGGGCGCAAGGTGGGAAAGTGCTTATAGATCCATGCATGTTCATCAAATCACGGTATATTAATATATAATATTTAGATGTTCATTTGAAAAGTATTCATATAAACTATTTAATAATACCTCCAGAAGTGGCATATATCCAGCAATCTGCTTAACTCTACCTCTTGAAGTATACCCTAGTTGTCTGTACATGTATGCTAATGCAGCTGCTCCCCAGGCATAGGATGACACTGACCAAGATCCTCAAATAACTTTAGGTAATCGATGGAAACCCTCGTCCTGTTCTTGTCACTGAAGAGAGTGCAATCCCACAAAAAATACAACAAATAAACTCTAGCGGCGCACTCAATATGTCTGTCTGATGCATCATCTGTGACATTGCTAAACATGGAACAGAGCCATTCTAATCGAACTGAGTTACCCTGGACAAGGCCTAATCATTTCTTGCTTCTCCAGATGACAACACCAAGTTAACTAACGAGCAGTTCTCGAGAATCAGTTATTCTCTGCGTCAAGCTCACAAAATGACCCATCACCGGTACACCCACAAGTGTGGGAACATCGTCAAGTGTGATAGTCATTTCACCAAACGGCATATGAAAAGTATTTGTCTCCGGTTGCCACTGTTCCACGAATGCAGATATAACAACCCTATTAGACCTTCGATGGAAATACTTGTCAAAGTTCGCAGGCCGGATTGATAAATATACGGAGCAAAAGAGTACTATCATCCAATACTCAATCACTCAATTTTGCGGTATGAGAAATGTACTTTAGCGATTTTCTCTCGTGAAAATTTTGTTAGCACGCTGCTGTCTAACAGATTTCATCATATCTTTGAGTTTACTATTTTAAAATTAAATACTTACTTTGCCAATATAGATGTCTGCCGCTACATGAAGTTTGAAACTACGCAACAATGTGATGTCGGTCATATCACCTAGAAATGGCGCAGTCAATTCTTTTGACTCCTCACCCTCACCATCACCATTACCCTCCTCTATTTGGGGATCATCTTTCGTCTCAGGAATGCTAGAGGAGGCCTCTTCTTGTCTATGACGTCTTGTCGAAGTAGTAGGACGGACTCTGGAAGGGCCTGCAGTATCCATGCCTGCGATGGAAGAGAAAATTAGTCGAAAAAAATATTTCAATTGCCAATAACATATACTGTTCAGCTGGTCTAGACCGAACAGTCTACTTACTATTCGGTTGAGCTCAACCGAAAAGTCAATATACTGTTCGATCGAACAAGACCAAACAGTGAAGACTTTTTCGGTCGAACAGGACCGAACAGATGTTCACTGTTCGGTTGCTTCGTGCAACCAAACAATGTATAATCTGTACGATCATGATCGACCGAGCACTGCCAAAACCCATCGAAATAAATTCATTTTTTTCCCAAAAAATCGCTATATAAACTTGAAATTTTTGATATTTAACTTACACTTATCTTAGAATATAACTATATAACTTATTTACAGCTCACTAATTTGAAAAATTCAACTCAAATTTCAGTGACTTGTGTAAAAATCAAAATCAAAAAATTACCTCAAACTCACAATGAAGATGGAGAAACAGTAATATTTTTCGTGAGACTTGCTAGGGAGAGTGGCGACGAATTGAGGCCGAACATTCGGGGGGGGGGGGGAGATGAGGAGGCCGGTGGTGTTCGGTTGAGAGAGAGTGAGAAAGGGAAGAAAAGGAAGAGAGAGGAAGAGGAGTTAATTAAAGGGTATATTTGGAAGTGGGTTGGGGTGCTTTTAACAGTTTTTGGGGTGGAAATAACCGCTCCCTTAGGAGAGGGGAGCAGATATTCCCCCAACTCCCGCCCGCCCCAAAACCACCCCACAAAACAATAACAACAACAACAATAATAATAATAATGAGGCACCCCACAAATTATTGCAGGTGTGCCATTATTTTTTTGACAATTCCATCCTTGGTGAAAGTCCAAAATGCCCCTTTTCTCCTTTCTCCCTTCTTCCTCTTTCCTTCTTTCCCTCTTCTCCAGTGACCCTGAACACCCACTCCCCGTCCTCCGCTGCCCCTCCTCCTCGCCCCATCCCTAGCCTCCCCCTCCCCTCCCCCTCCCCCTCTCCCTCTCCCACTCCTCCTCCCCCCCCCCCGCTCAGATCTGACCGAACAGACAGTGTGTGTCTGTTCGGTCAGATCTGGGCGGGGGGGGGGGGGGGGGGGAGGCTGGGAATGGGAGAGGAGGATGGGGGGACGAGGAGGCTGGAGACGGGGGAAGGAGGAAGGGGAGAATGGGGATGAGGGGAGGAGGAGGATGGGGGGAGGAGGAGAGTGGGGTAGGAGGAGGCCGAGGATGGGGGATCAGGGAGGGGTGGTCGTTGAAGAGGGAGTGGGAGAGAATGAGGAGATGAAGAAGAGGATATTTTGGTCCTTTTTTAATTTTTTTGGGGTGCCCTTATCACATTTTGTGGGTGCCTTAATCACTGTGCCTTCATAATTTTTTGGGGTGGAATATCCGTTTCCTTAGAAGAGGAAGGAGACGAAAGACTTTGATTCGTGTCTAGATAATCCCTTAATTTTACGTCACGGGGGACTCGTTTTTGGGAAATTTTGATTGCACCGCCAATTTTATATAGATGTCGGTAAATTTAGATTTGGCGGAGTTTCTTCCGCATAGGTCCTTGAAATTATCTATATGCTAGCATACAGAACCGGCAGACGGAGAAGCAGAGACAGAGGTGGGGGCTGTGGCGCACGCGCGCGTATGACAGTGAATGGTTGTTTCATCTAGCCACTAGTTTTGCAGTCAAAGAAGACTAGATCGTTGTTTAGTTGTTAAGACAAAATCACATGAAAATGCAAATTTAACTCATTCTAGACTGCGAGAAATGGATACGGATTTTCTCATTCACGCTAAAGTTAGAAGACGGTCCAAATCAATAATTTTAATCATATATTGTTTTCTAAATGACTGAGAGCGATTCATTAAGAAATCTCAAAGCACTGTGCACACAAAAGGTACAAGAAACTCGAGCCGAAGAACTACCGTAAAACTCGAGAGCAACATGAATTGTGATTGGGATCAAATTTGTAGGATGAGATTTGCGATTGGGATCTTCTTTGTAGAGTGTTTACTTTGAGATCTTCCTTGTAATATGTGTAGCCTAATTACGAGAATCTTTGAATTGCCAGATCAATGAATCACCATGCATCAAAGATGGCGAATATGAAAAGCTGATTAATTATGAGAAACATTTCAAGTTGAAAGCAGAACCGTGCTAAGACTGTACGTGGATATCAAAACATTGAAAATAACATACATGTTTATCGTAAGTTCTCTCAATTAAGACGTGATCGTTTATTTATTTAAAAAAAAGAACAAGAAATGCGTATTTTAATAGGACTAGAAAAATGCATTTTCTTTTAACACTGGAGAAACTTTTGATACGTAATCACGAAACTCTTAATTTTCTATCTAATACATGTAGTTTTTTTAATTTAAAAATCTTTTTTAGATGAAGATATAGATGCAAGGTTAGACTGATTTGATAGTAATTTGTAAGGGTGTGTTTGGTTGTCGTAATTCGTAAGTCGTAATTGGTAAAGTCTTTTATAGTTGTAAATGAATTACATGGATGTAAGTTTTACGGTTGGTAATATAAAGTTATAAGTGGAAAAGTGTATTGTACTTTACGGTGTTTGGTTGTCGTAATGTATAAGTCTTATGTGAAATACTTGACCACAAAATTAATTATTTGGTGATTTAAAAAGTTTTAATATTGCAAAAAATATTAAAAATGTTAAATGTTACAAAATTTAATATTAATATTAAAAAAATAATACAAATTTGCATGACCACAAAATTAACTCTAACTGGGCTGTCAGTGAGTGGTAATGGGTCGCAAGTGAGTGGCAGTTGAGTTGCGTAAATCTTTTACGAATTACGGTCCAAACAAACGCCGTAGTTGTAACTGGGTTATAAGTCATTTACGAATTACGACCTTTTACGCGAAACAAACAGCCCCTAAATGTATTGATAGATTTAATTTGGATGTGACATGAACTCGTGTCACAATAAAATTAAAAATCCAATCAAAAAAATAATGGTTATAATAGTAAAGATGAAACTGAGATTTGCACCATACAATCTCTAATTTCTGAAACCTACTGGAACTTAGGTTTCGTTGACTTTAGTGAGTTTTTTTGGCAGCTCACTTCTCTTTCTCAGTTACTGTTTGTTTCGAAAAATCCACTCAAACCAGAGTCGTCTAAACTCTAGTTTCATAAACTTCATTTGATCCCTAAAAAAAAGCCCAGTTTAAGTAATCTCATTTAGAGTCCAAAACTCTTCCAAACGTCAATTTGAGAAACTTAATTTCGTCGAATCTAGAACTAGATTAGCACGTGGATCTTGTATGACTAACACACCGTGGGTCTAAATGAATTGGTTACAGGGAGAAAAAAGAACTAAAAATTCATCTATATGCCATGCCTTAAATATTTTAAAAACTATATAAATTCTCGTCCAAGAAATATTTCTATGGGCATTACAAAGAACATGCGTGCTACTCAGCAGAGTAATTTTTACGAAAACGATAGCAATAATCAAGTTCCATTTACAAACCTAAATATTAACAGAAAGAAAAAAAACAATGTAAAAAAGACAGCAAGAATCAAGTTTCATTTACAAACGTAAATATTAACAGAAAAAAAAAACAAAGTAGAAATCAAGTTTCATTTACAAACTCAAATATTAACAGGAAAAAAAAAACAAAGTAGAAAACGATAGCAAGAATCAAGTTTCATGCACAAACCTAAATATTAACAGAAAAAAACAAGCCTGCACGGTTGCATCACCTCTCAGCTTCGCCTTTCAATTGCTTCAAAAACTCACCAAGAATGCTGTATCCGACTGAACCCAGAACACGCATAATATCACTATGATTACTGGCACGTTATCACTTCAGCATACGAGTCCTCCAGCATTGTGAGAGGAGTAGTACAAAACAACATATGAAATTCAGCAACAAAGATTTCGCTGAAGTATGCAAAGAAAATATATATCTCATTATACCAGTTTCCTTTACTACAAATATAATAGAATGTTTTATCAATAATTTCAGTTATGCTCTTTCAAACGAAAGAGCACAAGGGGTAATCTCATTGCTATTGAGCGAAAATAGCAAAAGACTGATCACACGCATACATCAACTTCCTATGTTGGTTATTGCACAAAGTAGCTTCCAACTTTGAATCTCCTCAGTCGGCTGTTGGAAGAAAGACCCGGTGAATGTTGTTCTTTCCTGTCAGTTTTGTTCGGCAGGTGGGGCATTCCTTCCGCCTCTTGATGGCAGCCTTGATGCAATCTTCACAGAAAATATGGCCACAGATTGTCGAGAAAGGTGAAACCATTGTGCACATACAAATAGGACAGTTGAAAGTAGGCTCCTTTGCTTTCTCGGTGCCCCCTGTGCAAAAATGGCTCGAAGAAGCCTCTTCCGGTACCACCTTTTCACGTTCTTTCACTCTCTGCAATTGATAAAGTATTTGTCAGGTACAAAATTAAATTACCAGAGTTTTTGACCGATATCTCTGATGCAGAATGAACTACTTGGTTACCATAAACTCAAATGATAAAAACTAGTTATGGGCGTTTCCTGGCCCAGATTCCAATCAAGTACTCATTTGTCATACCCATCAGATGGGGCAGGTAAACAATAAATCAAGTAACTACGTAAGTTGCTAATAATTGTTCTGTCTTGATGCAGCTGTTATTTGTAGCGCTAAAAAGATGAAATGAGTAAACTTATTAAACAAGGGAAAAGTTTTTTTTTTTTTTTAAATGATACTAAAGAATTGCCCCGACAATTGAGAAGAAAACATATTTGATACTAAAATGAACTGAATCTAAAACTCTAGAAAACCTGGAACTCCATAGCTTATATTGAAATTTGAAACAAAAACAAAAATACATGATACTAAAACTGAATAATAAGACAAATACTAAGATAATTGAATATGAAACCCCAGAAAAACTTAAGCTCAAACTGAAACTGAATTAAAAAAGAAAAATATTAAACAAGAGATCTAATACTAAAGAAACATGGTACAGGAAAAAGAAATGAATCTTGAATTGTTGGAATCAAATGCATACAAAACCAAAGAGGTAGGAATTGTATAGTTTGACAAAAATTGACAAATCGCTGAAAATAAATTGAAAATGACGTGCCAAGGCAGCAAATGTATACAAGTCTTAAATTTAGCCAATTATAGAAAGGAAAAAAAAATCCCTCATCAATAATGACAAAGACTAATTTAGTATATGTAATTAGTAACAGAAAAGTATTTAAAAAAAATTGTATATATGTTTTATTTAGGCCTTCAGGTTTTTATAAAAATGACTTTTTAAAATATTCTTGCAGAAAAATAAGTGTCGTCCATGTTGATGATTATCAATTGCCTTTTATTTGTTTGTGCCCCCTATATGAAAATTCCGCCCCCGCCCTCGCATACAATTATTTGCTGGAATCCAAAAGCAAGGCATCCTCCCACCACTTAATTCTAAAGAAAATGCTTAGGAGTCATTGGGTCTAATAATAAAGCTTCTTAACTGCTCTACAGTAAAAACTTTAACACCACTAATAGAATATCCCAAAAGGAAGCTATAGAGCAAAAGGCCCAATCTTCTTATACCCGAAAGTTCCAATCTACATATAATGCACTCTAATGACGCTCTTTAGGAAATGAAACTAACCTTTGAAATTTTAACAAAATCCTATACGACAAGATTGAAGTGAAATAAGATAAATAATTCACATTCTAAAATGAACAGAATTTTAACTGATCCATCGAATTCCTCAGGAGGGCATGCGACATCTATAAGAAACAGAAAGATAACCATATTTTAACTTTCAAAAATGAAAAGGTTGAGATAATCTGTGTATTATTATATATATTGACAACTAAAATAAGGAGAAGCAAGACGAGAAACTGTATATAAACTACCTTGGTAGCAGAATCCTCTTCTGAATTCGAATAGCTTTCGCGATTAATAATTGATGTGTTTGATGAAATCTGTTGCCGCTTGTTATGGCGATTAAGGCGGGACAAAGTTACCAGCTCATATATGAGAACTCCTTCAGAAATTAATTGAAATTAGATGCACCCCTAAACCGATACAGACTGTATAGCATAGATGCAGAGAGAAGATATAGTAACAATTAATAACTGATGCCCCTGGTGGCCTGGTTCGGTTGTAAGGGGTGGGGTTCGGCTGTGGGAAGTCCCAAGATCAAGTCAAGGCTGCAGCCTTTGTTTCAAAAGGAGGAAAAAACCAGTAGGAAAAAAAATGAAAAATGAAAAATGAAAAAAGAAAGTAAAAGTAAAAGAAGGTTTACAAAGATATGCAAAAACAAGTGTCATCCCCAAAATGGCCGAGTTACTTGCATAGAAGGATGAATTGGAGTTCAATACACCACAATTACAAAAGATAATTAAAGCAGCTCCATAATCTGCTTCATTGTATTAGCACTTATGTGACAATCATTAGTTGCCACTCTCACTAATCAACAAAGGGAGGGAGAGAGGGAGGAAGGGTATCAAATGGGTGCTTCCAACAGAGGATGGGTTATTCAAGTATCCAGTCATCCTAGTTCTTATCTACAATATGAAGAATGTTTAAAAACCAAATTTCAAAGATTCATCTAGATGAACTACAATATAAATGTTTTAAACCAAAAGAAGTCTTAAACCAATGTTTCAAAGATTTCATCCCTATGCTTAGACCATGAACAACATCAGGTTAAATTTTGGGGTGCAAAGAGAGACAAATACATCCAATCTGATCCCGATCCCTATCCACATTGGCTGTGAATACATATATGGGTCTTCCTTACTGAACCATAATGTGGTCATGGATATGAGTCGTCCTTGCCGACCCATATCCATAGTCGTATCCGTGATTGGTAAAAGGGTTATAGGAAAAAAGATATGGATATGGTAAATGTCATTTTGATCCTATACCCATTTGCACACCTTGGACTGAATCAATATTAGAACTGGGCTGCAATGTATTTGAGATACTCTGTTGCGCTGTGGATAAAGGCATGGATACATGTTGCACACTATACATTATCTGTTGTACCTGGTTTGCATGATTGTCGGGCTGCATCTGAGAAACCTGAGATTGATGTTGCTGTGGTAGTGGGCAGGCATTTCCCATATTAGGATGTTGGAATTGTTGTTGTCCCTGTACTTGTGGAGAAATCTTTTTGGAGCTGTTTGAAGCTACCATGTTTGTCACGCCCCGCAAACCAGAATACACATAATTGGGTACGTGAGGAAAGCCGATGTCGTATTTTCAAAATAAATACGCTAAGCCTCAATAAATCAAATCAAGTAATAAGAATTCATAGTAATCCAGCTTTATTAAAACAAGTATGAAAAATCACTAATGTCGTGATTTATTACAATAACAGTAAGGCAAGAAAATAATTAAATCATCACAAACTGAAAGGAAGGAATAAGGTGTCATCTACTAGAGCTCTGCGAAGTTCTCCAACTACTCCTGATCTTCCGGAGCCCCTGAATTCGAGTCTGGATCTGAGCATGCAATCTCAGGGTTGTTAATAAGCGACCCAGTGAGTGATAAAATGAAAGAATATAAAATAAACATGCCAAAATAGTACCATCATGCATTGTTAAGTATAGTATAATTCTAACAGCAAAACCATATGTAACTCGTAAGTACAATATGTATGAAACATGTCTACATGAAACATAGTACTTGTTGTTTGAAGTTAATAGTTGTGACATTGTCTATTTCAGAGAAATTATTAATCAAAACTGATCAGTAAAGACGTTATCTGTGTTTTAGGTGGATCCCGTACGTACCCGGGACCACGGCCCATACTTATTGCGCTGAACCAGGCCGTACCGCTATGTACTACAATAACAATATAACAGTAAATAATATGAGATGCCAGTCATCCACGAAAATCCTGCAATGAAACCCTCTTTTAGTTGTACAATCTTTATTCTAATTCCACCCAAAATTCCGATGTTCTCACTTTTCAGTTTCCCCATACCCGATGTAAGTTGCCTAATATTTATGTCACTTTAGTTACTGCAATAATACGATGTCGGTAACAGTAGCAGTACAGTGTCAATAATATAACGGTGTACCAGTATGATATCATCAAATTGTCCCAATAAATTTCAGTGACAGTCTAAGTCATCGTAATGCAGTGATCATGTATGATAGATTGAGTTGTCCAAAAAATCATCACAATATTCAAAACAAGTAATTAGTTTTTCTTTTCTTTTCTTTTTCAATAATTTTCTCTATTTTATGATTATGTTTAAATATTTTTTTAACAAAGCAACAATTCAATAATTCCATAATACAGTGTTCAAGATTATTATTATCTATTAAGTATAAGCAAAATTGATTACATGCAAAAATAATATGACAGGAAAAATCATTTAGTCATTTGTATAAGCAATTTAATTATGGAAATTTAAAATTTTCTAAATACTAGAAAATTAATTACATAATTTAAATAGCCAATGTTAAATAAACAAATGACAAAATAAAATCATTTGTCACAATAAAACATAGTTTATTTGAATAAAGAAAAGACAATCTGTTGACACTCTGAAAATTTAAACTCCAAGGCAGCCCTGCAACCGGTCTGAACGACGTCCAACTTGACGACACTTCTAAAAGTCAAGTCGAAGACAAGCTGAAGACCCGTCCATCCTTGATGGATAAACCGGTGACCTGAACTCTACTGATCCAGTGAAGCAGACAGTGAACCAGACATTGCTCTCTGAAGAAGCCCAAAAAGGGCCAATACTTAGCTTCGCTGCAAACTTAGTTCTAACTTCGAGGCAAGCTCAGAGTAGCCCCACTGTGGGCTCAATTCTTAACTTCGCTGTAAGCTAACTCAAGCTCTAAAAATGAGCTATCACTTAGTTCTGCTGCAAGCTCAACTCTAGCTTCGCAACATGCTCCTTTTTAGCTCTGTTGTGGGCTCTGTTGATGGCTTTGTTGATGGCCTATCTGTTAGCTTCACTGCAAGCTCAGTGCCAGCTTCGCAGCTCGCTATTTGTAGCTTCGCTGTGAGCCTACAATTTAGCTTCACATGAAGCTTCTGTTAGCTCTACCGAAGAACTGTTGTGGTTATTTTTGATCGTTTTTGAATCTCAACATGAGATCAATATGGTTAAAATCAAATTTGACAGTTGATTGCCATGATCTCTTGACCCCTCAATCAGTTGAGAGGATCAGGGAAAATCCCTGATCAGTTGAAGAAAAATCTGGGAATTGTTGTAACCCCAAACCAAGTGTCTGATTAGTTTCGCACAAAGGTCTAGCTCCGAGCAAGCTTCGCTTAGCTTCGCAGCGAGGCTATTTTAGCTTCACAGCGAAGCTAAACTAATTCAATTAGTTAACTGATTTTTAGGAGAGTAATCACCCCTCATATTGGCTTATAAATAACCCATTGCAGGGGCCGAACAGGGGTTGAAAAAATCAGGAAAAGAGCCGGAATTTTGGAGAGCTATTGCCCGAAATTTTCAGAAGAGATTTATTCTCTAAAGCTTTCAAGCTTTCTTAGAGAACTTTGCTTCTCTTTCAAGGTGCTAATACTCTCAAGATCTTTCTCTCAAAGGACTTTCAGAACCAGGCGAGAAGAAAACTCTTAGGTAGAAAACTCGAAGGCTTGATCGATCGCATCTCCAACGGAACAAAGTGGTCGCGCGCTGACCAGACTTCCATTGATACTGTCACGCCCCGCTTCCCAAAATACGTAAAAACGGAGTCGCGACGAGAGTCGGCGACGTATATACGCGAGAAAAATACCTCACGTATACACGCTAAGCCTAAAGTAACATGAAGAAGCAATAAATTCAAACCATAACATAATAATAATAGTAATGCGAATACTAATGTATAAAATATAATACATACATATACTAGTATAAATGTAAATCAAACATATACACTTAATATGTATGTACATGTATTTATACACATGTATAAAATAAATTAATCAATAGGTAAATCTAACTATAATTAATAAAATAGAAATACAGTATTATTAGTTAGGGGATATTACATTCTACCCATCTTATAAAAATTTCGTCCTCGAAATTTCAATAACGTAGGGAATGATAAAAGAGTCAAAATACAGGGAGAAAACAAATAAGCTTCCATGTCGCCTCGCTGGGATACCACGATTCCGCTGAGCGCTCTGATATCTGCTATCAGCTTTAGAATAGAATGGCCAATTTCAAGAGACAAGATCAGAACATAGAATCGATAAGAAAAATAGGAATCAAGATGGAACCAAGATTACTCTAAAGGAGAGATGTGATCAGAGAGATCGAAAGATCAACGAGATGGATTTTCAAAGGGAGGACATTCAATTTCAAGTGGGCTCAATATCATTATGTAATTCTATATGTATATTGCAGTGTAATTATACCTCGTATCAAGTCACCGGTAAGAACGAGGTTCTTTTAATTTTGAACCTGGCTCTGATACTAAGAAAATCCTGTCACGCCCCGCTTCCCAAAATACGTAAAAACGGAGTCGCGATAAGAGTCGGCGACGTATATACGCAAGGAAAATACCCCATGTATACAAGTTAAGCCTAAAGTAACCTGAACAAGTTATAAATCCAAACAATAACATAATAATAATAGTAATGCGAATACTAATGTATAAAATATAATACATACATATACTAGTATAAATGTAAATCAAACATATACACTTAATATGTATGTACATGTATTTATACACATGTATAAAATAAATTAATCAATAGGTAAATCTAACTATAATTAATAAAATAAAAATACAATATTATTAGTTAGGGGATATTACAGATACATTTCTCAGAAATTCAGTAGAAAATACTTGTAATTTTCTTCTTTTCTTTACTTGTAATTTTCTACAAATTTTGTATGTTTCCCAATTTCAATGTCAATGGAAAACACACTCACCTGAGCTTGGTCGCGAGTCCAATTACTAAATTCTAGGATTCCGATAAATCTACATAAATTTCATTACAATTAGAAATTGTTAGGATTTTACAAGGATATTCTACGTGGATTTTATTAAGTACTGGTTAATCCCGATTAATTTGTTCAGAGTTTGGAATATAGTTCTCTGGGGTTATATGAACTTAATAGGTTTAATTTAACCCAATTTCTAGTTTTATTGGATTTTAAATAGGCTTTAAACATTAAAATTCTTGACGGGTCTAAAATTTTCATTAATGGATATAACTTTGAAGTGAGTGATTTGAGTTATTTTCTACAATTATTGACATAAGAAGTTTTACAGTAGTGTATAATTATCATACAATTTATTTTGCATTTTTTTCTCATTTTTTTCGAATTATTATCTAACTATTTTAATTGTTTGTCTACAGGTTAACGAGTCTGTTTGCAGTTGGTTCGGGTTTAGATCTTTGCGGGTTTGGGTTGAAGCAGGAGTTAGGCTAGGCCTGACTTCAGGCTACTCATATATATATGTGTGTGTGTGTGTGTGTGTGTGTGTGTGTATTTGTGTGCGTATGTTGTGTTGTGTGCACAGTGGGCTGGCCCAAGCCCACGGTGCACCCAAGAGGCTAGCAGACCGGATGTAGGTCCGCACCCGTCCGGAGCAAGAGGGCCTGCATAGACCCGCTTGGGTCTGTTCGGCCAGAATGGTCTACTCTCGGCCAGTGGCCAAGAGCAGACATTGCTGATTTTTTTTGGTGAAAGAAAGTTTATAAAATGATTTAAAAATTATGTAAATTAAGATGTATAAATTTGTAAGAGTTTTAAGCTGAGTTTTTTTTATGTAAAAATTCATGGACAAAAGTAGTGTAAACATGGTATTCGATTAAATGAAAATTAAATTATGACAGTTAGATCTACTTACTTGGATTGTTCTCCTTGCCTGCTACTCAATCTCTACACCCCAAAAAGCCTTCTTCAGTCATGATCGGCTTGAGAAGAAAGGAGAAAGGAGATGGGAAAGTTTGGGCAAGGGTTTTTCTTTCTTTATCTCGAGGTGGAAGATGGAGATTAGGTTTTCTCTCTTCATTTATTAACTTAAAATCAGAATTTAAGTTGGGAGTTTGCAACTGAATTGATACGGTGGTTTAACATAATGTTGTAGACAAATTCAAGAGTTTAGAGAACTTTTCAGCTTGAAATTTGAATTTTGGATTGACTTTTCAATTTACTTCAAATAGATTCGAAACGAATAAAAACACACGCCAATATGACATCATATTTTAGATATTATGATTTGATATATGAGGACTCGGGTTCGAACCTTGGCATATGTAGTTTAATGACACATTTTTTCCAATCTAATTAATACTCATATTATTATTATTATTATTATTATTATTATTATTTTTTAATTTGAGTATTATCTAATGAGGATATTACAATGTTCAGTATTTGCTTTTCATACATAGGAAGTTTCTCCATACCACCAGGAATGCTATTTCTTATTAGTCAAGTGCTAGGTTGGGAACATAGATTCGGTCTCAGGGATTTTTACGCAGAAAGTGTTTCATGGGATGGTGGATAGATTCAGAATATATCCGAAGGATCAGCAACATCTTCAACACCCAAGAAATAGAGACTGACAGCCCCCATGGAACTTCGTGTTATATGTACACTAATTTTCCAGCATGTGCTATGCATGTGCAATACAAATGTGGAATTATGTATGTGAAGCACATGTTAATTTTACAAAATTTACTTTTATTAAAAAGACTTAAAGGCAAAAAGGACATTTATTCATAAGAAATGAACATGAAAATGTCACTTTTTTTTGCTATCTTCGCATGAGATGGAGGCTCACATTTTATTTAATAGGCTACCACAGTATTAAGCGTGCAAAAAAAGTGGAAAAGAAAAACACTAAGGTGGACATATTTTCCAGCTTGCAAAAAAGCATACAATTAATATCATGATAACAATTAATATCATGATAAACGGACAAGAATAACACTAAAGTGGTTGTATTTTCAAAATAAGTTTAATACATGAAACTTGAAATTTAACAGCATAAATAGCAAATAGTATTTAACAGCTCCAACGTTCATAGTCGTAAACATGGTCAAAGCGAGAGTTTATTGAAATTATAGTGCATGCAGAATGCATAAAACCCATATGAAAAAACTTCACACCAATTTGCAACTGGGACAAGCGTTCTACAATTATCCAAAACTTGAATTTGATTATAAAAAAGAATACCGGGATCTGTAGGATTTTGATTCACACCACCAGCATTTGATATTGCTGGGTCAATTGGAGCTGACTGCTGAGTCTCTGTCTCTATAGAAAGCATCTTCAGAGAAATTTTTCGCAGATAGTCTGACTGAAATAGATTAAAGGTAAAAGAAATTATTTTCTCTGGAAGCGTCCAGTTCAAATAATGACTATACAAGCAAACAGAGAGAAAAGAAACTTTTCGCATAATGACTGAACACTACTCATAGAAATATTACATCCAGGTTGACATGTCTACAAATATTTTAATTCACCAATTGTTCAGGGAGTTGCCCAAGTCAAACCACCGAGGATGCAGACCACCATGAATCAATTATAAGACTTACATTCAAATAGGTTTAATAATCCACAATATTAAGTAGCCCAAGACTAAAGACGACAAAAGGGATCACTTGCAAAGTGAATAGTGCTAAGCAGACACTTCCAATAGCAAGTATATAGCTAGCTATGATAAACATCAGGAGGTACAGCAAAATAACAAGAGACAATCCTGCGACACTATGAAGCTGTCTACTTTTTCTGAGGTTAAATAGTAAAGCACATGATAAGAAGAAATTAAAGAATTTCACACTTAGGGCCAGCTAGGTTGCATAGGACTGCACAAAAAATTCCATGAAAAGGTATAATTCATGAAATTGGGAACCACGAAAATTGCATTTACAATTCATGTTGTTCGCTTCCTTAATATTTTATTGAATTCAAATATATTTGAGATCTTTGAATTTCACGCAATGCTGCTAATACTTTTCAACACGAGATAAAGTAAACATCCCATTTCCAAGCACGGATTGGTAGTTCACTCATTTTGAGAGTGAATTCCACTTCACCACTTTTTAAATAGAAAGGAAAAGGTGAATTGGGATTGCATGTGAAACTGGAATTTCTTAATTAGAAGAAAATAAATAATATGATTGGGACCAAATCATGGAATTGACTTCCATGCAACCAAATAGGCACATCATGAGCAAATAGAAGAGAAGTCACAGATATCTGAGACATAATAGACCTAATTAGTGCAACTTTAAGTACCATCCTTGAACAAGTACTTACATGTGCCCTCAAGCACATCAAGAGCAAATAAAAGAGAAGAATAAGCGATCTCCTTTTTGCTACAATTGCCATGGGCATTCCACTGATTTGGCTCTTTGGCAGAAAAGATGGCTGCAGTTGACTATAGCGTATCTTGTTTACTTACCCTCTCGAATAGAATCTTCCCTAGCCTAAATGAAGTTCAGAGCATTTGCTTCATAGTTGAATTTGCTTAAATTAGGTTTTATATACGCATAAAGTGGCCTTCTAGATTTCATGGAAAACTCTCTGTGTGCTGAAGGTCTTGGCAAGGAATCTGGTACCCACCCAGATATTGATATAAGGTCGACGGCAGGTAATAGAATTTTCTCAATGAAACCATTTAGATTTATAGGTATTCCATTCCCAAACTCATTCTAACATGGAAAGACTTAAATCATCAATCATTTTCCCAGCTAGTTGGTTCATCATCATCTTAGTCTCACAGCTGGTTCCATCACATAATTCAAGACAAATCAAATTATCGATATTAAGTATTAATCAAGAATTTACCAGATAAGGGTATTACAAAATGCAACAACGGAATATACAATTTTGCGGGTATATGATAAGATTGTTATTGAAAGCCTCTTCTGTGGTTTTTGATGTATTTCATCCGCATTTTGTTAAGCTTAGGCAGGTTATCAAGGTTTGCAGAGAATACATGATTTGAAATCTCATAATGCTTATGCAATCATCTTTGTGTGATACTGCAATGTACCTGACACCATCTAGTAATAATTAATATATATTCGAACTAGCTCATCACCTTAACCTATGCTTAATGCACATAAAAGTTAATAATTTTTCAGTGCCAGTTCTCACAAGATTATTGTAATATCCCCTAACTAATAATACTGTATTTCTACATTTATTAATTTTATTTAGACTTACTTATTATTATTGATTAATTTGTTTTATACAAGTGTATAAATATATGTACATGCATATTAAGTGTATACGTTTTTGATTTGCATTTATACACGTATATGTATGTATTATATTTTATACATTATTATTATTATTATGTTATTGTTGGTATTATTCCTAATTGATCTTCTTTTCTAACTCATAATCCTATTATCCAATAAACCATAACCCATCTAACTCACACCCAAAATAAAATAAAATAAATAAAGAAACAAAAAATATAATAAATATATATATATATATATATATATATATATATATATATATATATATATATATATATATATTTGTTTATGCCAAGTTTCGAACTTATGTTCCTTTTACCAATCCTAATATCAAAACCATAACGCCACATTGGCGTGTGGTTAAGTAGGAGATCTAATTTATTTAAACAAACCTAAAACTAAATTTAAATTTCAAATTTCAACTCAAAGATCTCAAGAGATCTTTAAGGATCTTTATTTAACAACCTGATTGCTAAAAATCCCAACCTAAAAGAATCTTATCATATTAGAATAACGTAACTCTATTCTCCTGCTCATTAAAATAAAAAAATAAGAACGACAGTCAGAAAGAAATCCAAATCCAGTATTTCTTCTTCCTCCCTTTACCTCTCCTTGGAATCGATCGTGACGGAGAAGCGGGTCCGACGCGTAGAGATTGAGGAGCAGGCTAAGAAAACCAGTCCAAGCAAGTAAAAATCAAATTTTTATGAATTAAAAATTTGTTTTAAGGTATCATGATTAGATTTATCTTCCCATGAATTTTCATCAAGAATAGATAAGATTAATTTACAATAACAAGAATTTAATGGTATAATATATTTAAAATTCTTTTATGAAACTTAAATTTCCCTAAGATCTAAATTAATTTGTTTGAACTACAATTTAATAATATATCATGTTTAAAATCCCTCTTTTCATATAACTCTAATCCCATCCAAAAATGTAAATAAAATAAAATTGTACGAATTAAATTGAAATACCATGCTTAGATTTTTTTCATGAATCATTAAAAACCACACCTTTATCTAAATAAAATATATAAAAGTAATAAATTATTACCCTAATTAAATTATAGATAACTTTTTGTAAAAAAAAAAATTCCGAAATATCAAAAAAAAAGAAAAAGAATTAGTTTGGATCAAAAAATTGCATATTAAAAATTTTTCTTTCAAAAGAAAATTTTTAGAACCTTACCCTTAATCTAAATATATATAAGGTAATATATCGAATAAGTATAGAAAAAAAGAAATTTCAAAGTTGAAAAATAAATAAATAAAAGATTATTGTTGCGGGTCTGTGCAACGGGTGTGGACCCAGGTGCACAGGCCGGCCCAGTGGCCTGGGCAGCCACTGGGCCAAAACCAGAAAAAATAAAAAGAAAAAAAGGGTGATTGTGCCGCCCAGCCCGAGTCCAGACAAACCCGGGCCTGCCTATTGGGCCAGGCCAGTGGCCAGGGCCTCCACTGGCCCAGGCCACAACAAAAAAGAAAAAAAAATATTTGAGCCTGGTTAATGGGCCATGCCAGAAAACAAAAAACAAATATATATATATATATATATATATATATATATATATATATATAGGTATGATCTGAGCCCATATCCAGAAAGTCAAATTTGCAGTTCGGCCCAGATATTATGGATTCTAATCTATTTGAACCCGACCCAAATACAAAATAGACTCGTTAACTTATTGAAAAATAATTTTATTGACTGGATAAAAATTTGAAAAAAAATAAATAAATATAGTGAAAAATATCTACATAACCCCTAGAATCTACTGAAAATTTTTGGGATTATTTGCAGCTAATATGGGACAGAACCACTGCCTTCTAAGTTGAAACCCGCTATTCCAACATTCAGACCCGTTAAGTAATTTTCTTGTTTTTAACCATTTAAAGCCCACAAAAATCAGTAAATAAAATCTAAATAATCTCATAAACTCTATACTTCATTATGCAACCTTACTTTAAGACCTGGACCATCCATATTTAATTTAAAATACTGAATAAATAAAAAGTCTCATGTAAAATTTGATATCTTATGTAAATTCGAATGTATTTAATGTAGATTCTTCAAAGTGGTAATTGGACGCGTGATAAGCCGAGGTGAGTGTTCTTTGTTTACTTATTGAGTATTTCGATATTATTTTACGTGAGTGCTTTTAACTTATTCCAATATACGTTATTATGTTTAATCAGTGTTCATGTTTAATTACTGTTCATGCACGTCAATTATTGTTCATGTTCATATATTAAATACATAATGAATAAACGCAAAAAGATTATATTGCCGATTCTGAATAAATATCATGATATCACTTAAGTGACTTGACTGAGTATACATGATACCTACCTGATAAACATACTGTTCATGTTACTGAAAGTTACTGAGAAAGTATCGTTACACCGTAACGCTCGGTACAGCTCTATTCATCGTATACACAGTTACTGTTCACTGTCCTTATTACTGTTCACCGTGTATACGATTACTGTTACTGTACTGTTACAGTCATTGTATCATCTCAGTGTTCTACGAACATGAAATTGATTACTCTAATTGAATTAAATAATAATGTAAATAGACAACTTACACTGGGATTGGGGAAATTGATGGAGGAGACAGCGTCTGTATTTTAAGTGGACCTAGGATACAGGTTGCGCAGCCGACTACGGTTCCACTGCAGGGTTCCGGGGGATGACTGACATCCTGTGAGTTATTGTTTCACAGTGTTACTGTGAGTTATTGCTCCACACTGATATTTTGAGTACTGTTACTGTTACTGACTACCTGGCGGTAGGGTCTGGTTCAACGCCAGGCATCTGGGCCGTGGTCCCGGGTATGTACGGGACCCACCTAAAACACGGATAATATCTTCAACCAATCAATTTTAATAATTTAGGAGCTCGATTGACACGTGTGATAGGCGTAATATGGGATGCGTCTATTACATGTGGCAGTTGGTGTTCGCTGACATAATTAATAATGATAAACAGTTATAATGCATTGTGATTGACCGTAATCACCTGACTGAACTTATATAAACTATGATAAACATATGATTGTACACATGACCGAATTATATACCAGACTAGTGACATATGCTAGATTACACATATTGACATTAGTTGTTTCTTTTTGTCATGAGATCAGTTATATATCGTTCATAAGCTTTGTTCTTAATATTGATTATTCTGTCATCTTTTATGTCAGTTTATCATGTTATTGTTTTCATTGTTTTATGCACGAACACCTTATCTTTACACACACTCATTAGGTCGCTTTTGACGGCCCTGGATTCGCACGTCCAAGATTTTGGACACCTTCTTATATTGTTCAGGTGCTCGTGCGATCTTATGCTTCGCGAAGAGTTGGAGTTTCTCTCTTCTTGATTATCGGTATTCCTACTCTTTTATTCATGTTATTTCCTGATTCTCGACATATATCAGATTCAGTCTTTATTCCAGTTCTTTTTTTATATGATATCATGCGTGGATGCTTATATGTAATATTGCAGTGATACTGATTTGTTATGGTATAGATTTTTAGAGCTTGTTCAGGTTACTTTAGGCTTAGCGTGTATACGTGGGGTATTTTCTCACGTATATACGTCGCCGACTCTCATCGCGATTCCATTTTCACGTATTTTGGGAAGTGGGGCGTGACAATTATAATCATTGTTGTACAATGAAGAGGACACAGTATTGACACAGCCAATTCTGCACCTCTGAACAAGTCGTCAATATTCATTGTGACTTTAAAAATGGGCTGTAGAAATAGTTCTCGGTATAACACCTAACAAATCTTCAATTAAAAATGGCAAGAAAAGCATAAATGGAGTGCAAATGGATATACCCGACTTGTAGCAGCAGTATAAATTTTCTCCTCTAATCGGATAGCAATTTTCCTTAGTTCATTTAAGCCCTCAGGAACAGTGATTGGCAAACGCCTCTTTAAAGTCTCCATTCTGCACAATAATAGTGATCAACAATATTACCAAATAAGGGATCATCAAGTAAGTATTTCTAAGATGTAGTGATTGTCACATATGCAGGTAGTTTTTATGTGGCAGTTATGGAAAAGTTGAAAGAAGGCAAATCAAAGAGTGAGTTCAACTGCAAAAAAAAAAAAAAAAAATACCGGAAGCTTGTCAAAACTGAAAGACAAGCTAAATCTCCTCTATACCTAGCTGACCATTCGACTGATTAAATCGCAGAAAGATCAAACAACCACCACTTCCAATCCATCAAACAAACCACTTAAAACATCAGGAAACAAAGGAGACAAACTGCTCTTAACAAAATTATGCGCTTTCTCCCTTAAATTGCAAGATAGCCTAATTCCCCATCAATATCTATCAAAAACACCAGGAAATCAAAGAGAAAGCCAATAATGAGGCCTTAACCTCAAACCGTTTCATTCAAAAACCCTAAATCCGATAACTCCAGGTCAAAATCACCAAATAAACCATTAAACACAGAAAAATCAAAGAGAGAGAAAGCGATAGAGAGCTCAATTTTGTAATATAACCAAATTCCCCACAGCATCCATCAAATTTCTCCGCTAATCAACAAATTAGAACCAACCGACCTGACTGTCAAACCCTAACCACGAATAAGCCAACATAAACCGTAAATCCGAAAGCTAAGGCCCCGAGGCATCCGATGGCCCCAATGCATGACATAAACCATTACAAACAGCAACAAATCAGAGAGATAGAGGGGGTGAGGGGGGGTGGAGATAAACTCACATCTTGTTGGCGATCCGCTGCCTGTCCTCGGGATGGAGCTGATTCCGCCAATCGCCGGAGGTGGCGTCCATGGAGGACGCCATGGACGCGTCGGGCTGAGTTGACCCCCAGTTACCTTCCATGCCAAGGAACCGATCGATTGATCTCAGAGAGACAGAGAGAAATTTCAAAAATAATAATGAGAATAATTAAAGGAGTAATTTGAAGAGGAAGGAGACGCGGACTTTGATTCATGTTTAGATAATCCCTTAATTTTATTTCACAGGGCCTCCTTGAGAAACTTTGATTGCACCGTCAAATTTATTTTGGCGAGGTTGCTCCTTGAAATTATCTATATATTATTGATATTTCTGTCATGATCTTCCTTGTAATTGGCGCGCGTGTGGATTGCGATTGGGCTCAGTTGCCAGCTGCCATTTCTGTCATGATCTTCAGTGACCAGAGAAAAGTCGGCTGCTTGCTTCAATCTAAGACCGACGACTACTTGAACATGCGAGCATGGAGTCATCACACAGCTTTTGGTGGTTTCATCCAGCTACTCGTTTTGCAGTCGAAGAAGACCAGATCACTGTTTAAGTTGTTTACAAATCACATGAAAAGGCAAATTTAACCCATTTTGGACTGCGAGAAATGGATTCGGATCTTCTCATTCGCGCTAAAGTAGAAGACAGTCAAAATCAAAAATCTTAATCACATGCATTGTTTTATAAATGATTGTGCGTGATTCATCAAGAGATCTCCTAAGCAGCTTGCACACAGAAAGTGCAAGAAAATCGAGCCACATAACTACCGGAAAACTCGAGAGCACGTGCGTGAATTGTGATTGGGATCAAATTTGTAGAATGAGATTTGCGATTGGGATCTTCTTTGTAGGGTGTTTACTTTGGGATCTTCCTTATAATATGTGTAGAGAAACTTTGAGCTGCTAGATCAATGAATCACCATGCATCAAAGATGGCGAATGTGATAAACGGGATTAATTATGAAAACACATTCTAAGTTGAAAGCAGAACTATGCTAAGATTGTTCGTGGATATCAAAACATTACAGGTAACATACAGCTTTATCGTAAGTTCTCTCAATTAAGGCTTGATTATTTATTTATAAAAAAAGAAATGCATATTCTGACAGGACTAGAAGAAATGCATTTTCTTTTAACACGACATATGGATTTGAAATAGAGAGAATAATATTAATAACACTGGAGAAACTTTTGATACGTAATCATCCCCTAAAAGTCCAATTAAAAGAATTATGATTATAATAGTAAAGATGAAGCTGAGATTTGTACCATGCAATCTCTAGTTTCTGAACCTACTAGAACTTGAGTTTCGTAACTTTAATCAGTTTTTTGGCCGCTCACTTTTCTTTCTCAAACCTACTAAAACTTGGGTTTCGTTGACTTTAATAAGTTTTTTAGCAGCTCACTTCTCTTTCTCAGTTACTGTTGGTTTCAAAAAATCCACTCAAACTAGAGTCTCCTAAACTCCAACTTCATTAACTTCATTTGATTCCTAAAACAAAGCCCAGTTTTAGTAATCTCATTTAGAGTCCAAAACTCTTCCAAACGTCAATTTGAGAAACTTAATTTCGTCAAATCTAGAACTAGATTTGCATGTGGATCTTGCATGACCAACACCGTGGGTCTAATTCGTTCCCACTTTCGTAAAATGAATTGGTTACCGGAAGAATAAAGAACTAAAAATTCATTTATATGCCATGCCTTGAATATTTTAAAAACCATATAGATTTCCTTCACATATAAATTCCCGTGGGCATTACAAAGAACATGCGTACTACTCAGCAGAGTAATTTTTACGAGAACGATGACAAGAATCAAGTTTCATTTACAAACCCAAGTATTAACAGAAAAAAACAAGGTAAAAAACTTTCTACGACCGAGTAAGTCTTGCACGGCTGCATCACCTCTCAGCTTCTCCTTTCACTTGCTTCAAAAACTCACCATGAACGCTGAACTGACTGACCCCAGAACATCCATAATATCACTATGATCACTGGCATGTTATCACTTCAGTATGCCAGCCCCCCACCATTGTGAGAGTAAGGAGTACAAAACAACATACGAAATTCAGATACATAGATTTCACTAAAGTATGCAAAGAAAAGATAACTCATTATATCAGTTTCCTTTACTACAAATATAATAGAACGTTTTATCAATAATTTCAGTTATGCTCTTTCAAACGAACAAGGGGTAATCTCATTGCTATTGAGCGAAAATAGCAAAAGACTATCAGCGCACATATACATCAACTACCCATGTTGGTCATAGCACCAAGCAGCCTCCAACTCTGAATCTCCTCAGTCGGCTGTTGGAAGGAAGACCCTGTGAATGTTATTCTTTCCCGTCAGTTTTGCTCGGCAGGTGGGGCATTCCTTCCGCCTCTTGATGGCAGACCTGATGCAATCTTCACAGAAAATATGGCCACAGATTGTCGAGAAAGGTGAAACCATTGTGCACATGCAAATAGGACAGTTGAAAGTAGGCTCCTTTGCTTTCTCGGTGCCCCCTGTGCAAAAATGGCCCGAAGAAGTCTCTTCCGGTACCACCTTTTCACTTACTTCCGCTCTCTGCAATTGATGAAGTATTTGTCAGGTGCAAAATTAAATTACCATAGTTTTGACCGATATCTCCTATGCAGAATGAAATACCAGGTTACCATAAACTCAAATGATATAAACTAGTTATCCTATTATGGGTGTTTCCTGGTCCAGATTCCAGTCAAGTATTTATTTGTCATACCCATCAGATGGGGCAGGTAAACAATAAATCAAGTAACAATGTAAGTTGCCGATAACTGCTCTCTGTCTTGGCACAATTGTTATTTGTAGTGCTAAAAAGATGAAATGAGTAATCTTATTAAACAAGGGAAAAGATTTTTTTTTTTTTTTTAAAATGATACTAAAGAATTGCCCCGACAATCGAGAAGAAAACATATCTGATACTAAAATGAACTGAATCTATAACTCTAGAAAACCTGAACTCCATAGCTTATATTGAAATTTGAAACTAAAACAATAACACATGATACCAAAACTGAATAATAAGACAAGTACTAAGATAATTGAATATGAAACCCCAGAAAAACTTAAGCTCAAACTGAAACTGAATTAAAAAAGAATAATATTAAACAAGAGATCTAATACTAAAGAAACATGGTACAGGAAAAAGAAATGAATCTTGAATTGTAGGAATCAAATACATATACAGGCCAAAGAGGTAGGAATTTTATAGTTTGAGAAAATTGACAAATCGCTGAAAATAAATTGACGTGCTAAGGCAGCAAATGTATACAAGTCTTAAATTTAGCCAATTCTAGAAAGAAAAGAGAAATCCCTCATCAATAATGACAAAGACTAATTTAGTATATGCAATTAGTAACAGAAAAGTATTTTAAAACATTGCATAAATGTTTTATTCAAGCCTTCAGATTTTTTATAAAAATGACTTTTTAAAAATATTCTTGTGGAAAAATAAGTGTCATCCATGTTGATGATTATCAATTGCCTTTTATTTGTGCCCCTGCATGAAAATTCCAGCTCCGCCGCCCTGCATACAATTTTATTTGCTGGAATTCAAAAGCAAGGCATCCTCCCATCAGTTAACTCTAAAGAAAATGCTTATGAGTCATTGGGTCTAATAATAAAGCTTCTTAACTGATCTCCAATTAAAACTTTAACACCACTAATAGAATATCCCAAACAGAAGCTATAGAGCAAAAGGCCGGAATCTTCCAATACCCATAAGTTCCAATCTACTTGGTGATTGAGACGTCACTTCAGGATTGCGGTTCTACACCAGGAAACGTCGTTGCACCCTGTCACTTTGGTTTGATTAGAGCTTGAGGACTCGAGCCTAGTTAGACTAGATATCTTAGTTTTATATTTTTGCTCTTTATTGTATTTTAGATATTTTAGTGTTTTTTTAGTCCCACATTGATCGTAAGGAGATTTCTCTGTTGGTACATGCTTATTTAAGGCCAAGACTGCTTATTATTTTTCTCAGTTTTTGAATGAATTAAAATTTTGCTTTAAAAGCTTTGTAGTCAGTGTGCTTAGGTGAGAAATCTTAGAGAGAGATTCACAAATCATCGTTCTGGTTGCTCAAAAAGCTGCAAAAGATTCTTAGGCGACGATTCACTACGGTGACTCGCATCATCACCAAGTTTATTGATGTGTTTTCCAAGGATCTCCCGGATCAATTGCCACCAATGCGGAATATCCAATATGCTATTGATTTGGTACCAGAAATCACTCTGCCCAACTTACCGCACTATCGGATGAACCCGATGAAACATGTTGAATTACAAAGGTAAGACAAGTTGTTGAGCAGAGGTTCATACGAGAGAACTTGAGCCCTTGCGTGGTCCCCACACTATTGACGCCAAAGAAAGATGACAAATGGCAAATATGTGTGGATAGCCGTGCTATCAACAAAATAACAATGAAATACCAATTTTCAATTCTCAGGCTTGATGATATGCTTGACATGGTGTCTGGTGCCACAATCTTTTCAAACATTGATTTAAAGAGTGATTACCATCAGATTCGAATCCACCCGAGGAATGAATGGAAGACAACCTTTAAGATGAAAGATGGGTGGTATGAGTGGATGGTCATGCTGTTTGACTTGTCTAATGTTCTGAGCACCTTTATGAGGGTGATGACACAAGTATTACGTCCTTTTATAGGAAAATTTGTAGTCGTATACTTTGATGATATTCTCATCTACAGTAAATCGACAAAGTAACATTTGAACCATCTCCCGCCGGTCTGTGTAGTTTTAAGGGAAAAAAAGTTTATATGCCAACCCCAAAAAGTGTACCTTATTTACAGATCAAGTTATTTTCCTGAGTTATTGTGTCATCAAAAGGGGTCTCTGCAGACCCCGATAAGATTAGGGCTATTGTAGAGTGACTAGAACCCTGCAACATTAGAGAAGAAGTTTTCATGGGTTAGTCACTTTCTACAAGCAGTTTATTAGAAATTTTAGTACTATTATGACCCCAATTACTGACTGTCAGAAACAAAGAATTCGAATGGACTAAAGCCGCCGCCAAGGCGTTCCGAGAAATCAAGGAGAGGATGACGGAAGCTCATGTCATGAGACTTCTAGATTTTTTGAAAGTTTTCAAAATTACTTGTGACACCTCAGACATAAGAATAAGAGGTGTATTAAGTCAAGAAAAGCATCATATTGCCTATTTTAGTGAAAAATTGAATGATACTGGACAATAATATTCTACCTACAATAAGGAGTTCTATGCGGTGGTTCAAGCTCTGCGTTATTAGCGTCATTACTTATTACCGCAAGAATTTGTTATCTATTTGGACCATAAAGCCATTAAATATCTCAACACCCAAAAACTAAATTCGATGCAAGGTAGATGGGTAGAGTTCCTTTAAGATTATACATATGTCCTCAAATATAAGGTCCGGGTCAAAAATAGGGTCGCTGATGTACTTAGTTGTCGTCGCGCCCTGCTTTCTGTCAAGAGCACTGTCATTAGGCTTGCTCTCTAATGTCGCACATGCCAACTAGTCAAGCAACGTAAGCAAAACACAGGCCTCAATACTCCACTTCTGGTTCCAAATTGCTCTTGACAAGATGTCAATATGGATTTTGTACTTGGTCTTCCAAAGACTGCACGAAAGCACGATCCTATACTTGTTGTAGACTGTTTTTCGAAGATGACTCACTTTCTATCATGTTCTAAAACTTCTGATGTCTCTCGAATCACCACGATCTATTTTAATAAAGTTGTTAGATTACACGGGTTGCCTAAAACAATTGTCTCCTACAGGGATGTCAAGTTCACAAGCTACTTTTAGAAAACCCTATGGCATAAAATAGGAACTAAACTTCAATCTTCTACCGTCTTTCACCCACAAACCTGTTTTGCATGGAAAATAAGATAATCGGAAAACTTACAAAAGTGTGAAGAGAAAGTTACAAGTAATCAAAAAGATGAAAAAAGATTACAAGTCTCTCTTCTAAGATTCTGGGGAAGTGTGCCGGTGGGAGTCTGATCAGCGCGCGACCACTTTGTCGCGTTGACGATGCGATCGATTGATCTTCGAATGCTATTGCCTAGGAATTCCTTCTCGCCTGATTCTGAAAATTCCTTGAAAGGGAGGAAAGTCTTAGGGTATTAATACCTAAACTTCAAGAAATAATTCTCTGGAGTTTCTGAGAAATAAGAAAAAGTTAGCCTTGTTAGCTCTCTTGATGCCTGATCCTTGCCTGATCTCTTGATGCCTTGAGCTCATTCCCAAATAAGCTATTTATAGGCTCTTGAGGGGTGTAACTGCCTCTAAAATTTAGCCATGACTAATAACAGTCAGCCTCGCGCCAGAGGCTATTATGAGTTATAGCCTCGCGCGATGTGAGGCTAGACAGGCTCGCGCGAGCCAATGACTGGCCTATTGACCCGGCCTCTCCACTGATCGTAGGGCGAAGTGGGCGGCGTAACCGCCCACTTAAAGTGGCATTAACCCCACTGACGTAGTGGGGTTAGCCCACTAAATACTAGGTCAAACATTTGACCTACCAACCCTCTCATAAGGGTGCGGGAAGCCTCGTGCGAGGCTGGGTTTAGGATCGCGCGAGGCTAGCACAGCTTCTCAGGCGAGGCTGCTATAATTAGCTTCAAGCAAAGCTTCATATAGCTTCAAGCGAAGCTAAAGGTTAGCTCTCTGCAGAGCTTCAAGCGAAACTCTCAAGAGAAGCCTCAGGTGGAGCTAATATCTTAGCCTTTTAACAAGGCTATAAAGCTTCAAGCGAAGCTAAAAATGAGCCCTTTGCAGAGCTGTGTAGAGCTTCAAGCGAAGCTCTCAATAGAAGCTTCAGACGAAGCTAATACCTTAGCCCTTTAACAAGGCTATAAAGCTTCAAGCGAAGCTATCCTCTGGGCCATGCTTAGGCCTCGTTATAGGTGATGCTTGACTTACTGTCTGCTTCACTGGGTCAGTAAGTTTCAAGGCATCACTTGGTCTCTGAGGATGGGTAAATCTTGGTCCTCAGCTTGTCCGCATCTTGTCTTTTATAAATGTCAACAAGTTGGGATGTTGTTTGGACCGGTTAAAATACCACCTAGGGGAGTTTGTCTTTTTAGAGTGTCAACAAAACCGATTGACAAACTGAAGTAATTAATAGAAGTCCGAGTAATCTGTTACGGTGACTAGTAGGTGAGAGTCTAAAGACATGAGATCTTGTGTTACCTACTACAGAGTTTGCTTACAATAGTTCTGTCAATAGAACCATAAGAATGAGTCCATTTGAGGTAGTGCATGAGTTTCAATCTAAACCTGTAAATTTAATTCCTATGGTACCTCACCATACTAGGATATCTGAGTCAGCTGCATCATTTGCATCGCATGTTCATGACTTGCATAAATAGATCAACACTCAAATTCAGAAAAGCAATGTAAACTATAAAGCTTATGCAGATTTGCACAAGGCACACAATTTAACATAAGAGATTACGTGTTGGTTTAGATTCGTCCGGAACGGTATCCTTCCCGATATCATAAAGAAATTGCATGCACGTAGTGCAGGACCTTTTAAAATTTTGAGAAAAAATAATTCTAATGCATATGTAATAGATCTTCCACCTGAATTTGGAGTTAGTCCCTCCTTTAATGTTGAAGATTTGTCTGCCTATAAAGGTCCGAATTTCCTCCCTCGGTAATCCTTATTGGATGAGCCTTCCCATGAGCCCATTTTTGCGAGACCCTTACTACGTCCACTTCCCCAAATACAATCCACCTATACAACAGACCAAATTGATAAAAATATTGATGATCAGATTGTCTCTATTAGAGATGATGATTACCAAAAGTTTTTAGTTCGTTGGAAAGGATTACCTGATTTTGAAAACACCTGGATTAATCGGGAGGAGCTTCAATGATTGGATATTGATCGTCTGGAGCATTATGAAAGCTAAAGAGGCATGCACTCGACAGGATCGAGTTTTTCCCAACCTCGGGGAAATGATGGGCACATCACTCCAGGATTGTGATTTTACATCAGGAGACGTCGCACGCTGTCACTTTGGTTTCATTAAAGCTTAAGGACTCGAGCCTAGTTGGACTAGCTATCTTAGTTTTCTATTTTTGCTCTTTATTGTATTATAAATATTTTAGTCTTCTTTTAGTCTCACATCGGTTGTGAGGGATTTCTCTGTTGATGTAAGCTTATTTAAGATCAAAACTGCTTATTATTTTCCTCAGTTTTTGGATGAATGAAAATTTTGCATTGAAAGCTTCGTAGCCTGTGTGCTTGGGGTCAGAAACCCTAGGGAGAGATTTCCAAATTTATGTTTGTTCCCCATCACTTGGCTTGGAATTTTAGACCATCAATTATATCCATATAATGCAATCTATTCTATGACGCTCTTCAGGAAATGAAACTAACCTTTGAAATTTTAATAAAATCCTATGACAAGATTGAAGTGAAATAAGATAAATAATTCACATTCTAAAATAAACAAAATTTTAATTGATCCATCGTAGTCCTTAGGAGGGCATGCGACATCTATAAGAAACAGAAAGATAACCATATTTTAACTTTCAAAAATGAAAAGGTTGAGATAATCTGTGAATTATTATAATACATTGACAAGTAAAATAAGGAGAAGCAAGATGAGAAACTGTATATAAACTACCTTGGTAGCAGAATCCTCTTCTGAAATCGAATAGCTTTCACAATTAATAATTGATGTGTTTGTTAAAATCTGCTGCCGCTTGTTATTGTTAGGACGATTAAGGCAGGACAAAGTTACCAGCTCATATATGAGAACCCCTTCAGAAATAAATTGAAACTAGATGCACCCCTAAACTGATACAAACTGTATAGCATAGATGCAGAGAGAAGATATAGTAACAATTAATAACTGACGCCACTGGTGGCCTGTCTCGGTTGTACGGGGTGGGGTTAGTCTGTGGAAAATCCCAAGATCAAGTCAAGGCTGCAGCTTTTGTTTCAAAAGGGGAAAACCAGTAGGGGGGAAAAAGAAAATGGAAAAAGAAAGTAAACGTAAAAGACGGTTTACAAAAATTTGCAAAAACAAGTGTCATCCCCAAAATGGCCGAGTTACTTGCATAGAAGGATGAATTGGCGTTCATTACACTACAATTACAAAAGATAATTAAAGCAGTAATTTGTTACATTGTATTAGCACTTGTGTGACATAATCATTAGTTGCCACTCACTAATCAACAAAGAGAGGGAAAGAGGGAGGAAGGGTATCAAATGGGTGCTTCCAACAGAGGATGGATTGTTCAAGTATCCAGTCATCTTAATTCTTATCTACAATATGAAGAATGTTTAAAAACCAAATTTCAAAGACTCATCTAGATGAAGTACAATATAAAGATAAAGAATGTTTTAAACCAAAAGAAATTGTAAACCAACATTTCAAAGATTTCATCCCTATGCTTAGACCATGAACAGCATCAGGTTAAATTTTGGGGTGCAAAGAGAGACGAATATATCCGATCCGATCTGGATCCGATTCATATTGGTTGTGAATACAAATATGAGTCTTCCTTACCGGACCATTATGCGGATATGGATATGAGTCTTCCATGCCAACCCATATCCATAGTTGTATCCGTGATTGGTAAAAGGGTTATAGGGGAAAAAATATATGGACATGGTAAATGTCATATTTGATCCTATACACATTTGCACACCTTGGACTGAATCAATATTAGAACTGGGCTGCAATGTATTTGAGATACTCTGATGCACTGTGGATAAATGCATGGATACATGTTGCACACTAGACACAGACTGCTGCAAAGATGTTCCCGGACCTTGTATTATTTGTTGTACCTGGTTTGCCTGATTGTCGGGATGCATCTGAGAAACCTGAGATTGTTGTTGCTGTGCTATTGGGTGGGCATTCCCCAGATTAGGATGTTGCAATTGTTGTTGTCCCTGTACTTGTGGAGAAATCTTTTTGGATCTGTTTACAGCTACCATGTTCATCATTTGCTTCTCATACATAGTAAGTTTCTCCTTCATACCAACTGGAATGTTATTCTTATTAATCTGCAGAAGTGCTAGCATACGCTCCAACATTATCCTGAAACTTTTCAGTTTTTCATGCTGTTGTGACTGCTTTCCTGGGGGTATGAGTGCTTCTTGCTACAGGCAGCAAAGAATCAAGAGAGAATCAATCTCAATTGATCAGCTAAAATCTTCGAATGTGCATTGTTTTTGCATTAAAGTCTAAAAAGAAAGCAGCTAGAATGGAATAAGAACCTGCTGCAACTTTTGAGCAATCTTTTGATGAAATTCAGTTAGGTCTGCAAAGTACAGCTCCTTCATAGCTTTCACCTGCCATCAATGTAAATTTATCATAACTCAGTGATAGAAGTCCCTTCCCACAGTGACACATCAGAAGATGAAGCCTGAAATTCTAGATATAAATAGTGAAAAGATGATGCAACTGAAAATCACCAAGGGGGTTGAATAGGAGTGCTAATCAAATGCGGAATTTAAAACTTTACACTAATAAAAACTCAACACACAAATGATCAATCAAGAAGTGAAGCCGAATTTCCGGTGAAGGGCTCTAGAACTTCCCCTCAAGATTCTTCTTTTATAAGAGTTGAGACGCTTCAATAGCTTTATTGGATCATACAAGTGTAAGCACAATAACAAACATACATGAGCACATAAACAGTATCAAGCATGTATGAATAAGCAATAAAAGCAATACTAGATATAAATGAGTAGAGTTGTGAGAGAGAGAGAGGGGGGGGAGAGAGAGAGAGCCAAACACAAGCACAAGAATATATAGAGGGCTCAAATTTTTTTGAAAAAATCACAACAAATCTTAAAAAAAATGTAAACATCAAAATTAACGTATAACATATCCAAAACATATCACCTAGCACACTAAACATGAAGAAAATGCATAAATACATGTATCACAGTATTAAAATATCAAAATAAAAGCATAATTTAATAAATTATATGAAATTAATGAATTTAAATTAACTATTCTTTTCACAAAAGTAAAGATTAGCTCTACTTTTTTAGTAAAAAATTTAAATTATATGAAATTAATTATATGAAATTTTGGCCGACTCAGCCTTGACTTAGGGCCGACTCGGCCCCGACTCAGATGAGTCAGCCACGAGTCAAGCAAAACAATGCAATAGATTTTAAACAATCATAAAATCACGTGTTGGCACCGTGTCCAACGTCGTGTCGGCATTAAATAAAATTTAAAAATCATGTATAAGATATCTAAAAGTCACATGTCGCTTAAATAAATATGAAAAAAATTTCATTCTGACATAAGCAAATATGTTAGTAGAATTTATACTCATCACGAACTAAGTGAGGTATTGGTTAGATTTTTTTAGATTTTTTGTTTTGTTTGTTATTTTATAAAAGCTATAAATGTAAATTATTTAGATTTTATTTTTCATCTTACCTTTAATAAAACTAATTATTCATTTTTGATTATTTTTTGACAAGTTAATTATTCATTATTCTACTCACATAAGTAAAGTTGTGTAGAAATTTCTACTTCGAAGAGTACTGATGAAAAAGTTGAAGACAATGCACTTCTTTGAAAGTATGAGAGAAAATGAGAAAATAATAATAAAATATTACTTGTGTCCTCGTATCCTTTTTTTGGATTTTGTCGTGTCCTGTGTCCGTGTTTGTGTCGTGTCCAACACCTGTGTCAATGCTACATAGCCGCCAAGCCCTGACAAAGTCCCGCTAAGCTCCGCTTAGCCCCGATGAGAACCCAGGAGACGAGGACTCAGGAAGCCCTGCCAAGCTCCAACGAGCCCCGTCGTTCTCTCCTTCATCGTAGATTCTGCTCCGGTGAGCTCTCGAATCCGGCGACTCCTCATGAATCTCAAAGGTAAGTTCTCTTCCTCATTTATTCTACTTAAAACTACTCGCACATTCCTAATTTGATTCACATCGTTAAATCTTAGGGTAATTAATTCAAATTAGGGCACCTTCACTTATTCTCACTCGTGAATGGATGCTCAACTGCGATCTATGAGGTTTTGACATTTTATTGATGTTAATGTTAGTAGTTAGTCATTATGAAACCTTTTGAGATATTTTTGAATTTTTATTGAAAGCTAAGTATGTTTATTGGATGTGATTAGATAAAATTAGTGTAGTATAACTTATTATACATATAGAGATATCATATATGTGATTTTTAGGACTTTTATGACATTTAGGACATACTATATGATATATATAACCTCTGAAATTAAGCAAAGTCTCCGAAATTTTCTCGATATCCGCAATCTGACTTACATTTTGCCTTCCGACATTAGGCCGACATCCAGCATTTAGAACATTGATAAGTATATCACAAGTTCTAATAAATGTTATATTTAAAACATAAAACATCCATGATATGCTAAAAATCATCAATTAAAAGCATATATAAACATAAAATGGATGATAAAGATAGTTACCAACACCGATAGGCTAATCTCTATTTATCTAAACTAAGATGGTCCTCCACTTAAGCTCCTTAATAGTGATACATCCATTTATTTGTCCATTAAGCTCCGATTGCATTCACCACCAAGGCACCAATCATCATACGTCTTGTGAGAGCTCACACCTACATCAAAAACAATTGATGTGATTTTGGTACCCATATCTTTTTGAGTCCTTCAGGGTTGGTACTCTTTCGAACCCAAATTTGGCATTAGATATATTTATTCTATCATAGTAAAATGCCTTTGCATCCGCAATGTGTACAAGTGTACCTAGCATACATATTGGCATGAGTGTGAGCATGGTGTGCATGTGTGTGCCGTGAAGTATGTGCATGAACATGTGGAGCATGTTTCTTGTGAAATATGGATTCCAATCTATTATGATTAAAAGCAAATTGGCTGAAAGTTGAGCCTAAACAATCAATATTCTTCTTCAAAACACAAATTTTATTTTCGAAAGAAGAAAAAATATTGGTATGAGAAACAAAAAAAATTTTCACTTTGGTAATAGGATCAACCAAATTTTTTTTCAAGAGTCTTTTTTTCTTTTGGAATTAAAACAATTTCTTTTTTCAAAGAATTTCATTTTTCTTTAGAAACAAAATCAAGTTGAGTTTTCAAAGAATCTTTTTCATTTAAAGCAAAATCTCTTACTTTGGTAATCAACTCAACATGGTTTTTCAAAGATTTATTTTTCATTTGAAATCTCTTCTCTTTTAAAACAAAATCAAGTTTTAAAGATAAAAGCTCATTTTCTTTCTTCAATTTCACTCTTATTTTTCAATAATTTATATTTTTCTAATAAATCCTCACAAAACATGGCAAGCTCATCATTCAACATGTTTCACCATCATTTGACATACTTGCACTATCATCAAGATCAGATTCCGAGTTTACCTCAAAGGAGTCATTCCCTTGGACCATGACTTGGTCGGAACCAACTTCACTTGATTCTCTCTCCATATCATTTTGAATTTGTTCATCAAATGAATATGTGAAGTACTAATCAAATGCGAAATTTAAAACTTTACACTAATAAAAACTCAACACACAAATGATCAATCAAGAAATGAAGTCGAATTCTCAATGAAGGCTCTAGAACTTCTCAAGATTCCTCTTTTATAAGAGGTGAGGTGCTTCAATAGCTTTCTTGGATCATACAAGTGTAAGCACAATAACAAGCATATATATGCACATAACAATATCAAGCATGTATGAATAAGCAATAAGAGCAATACCAAATATGAATGAGAGTAGAGTTGAGAGATAACCAAACGCAAACATAAGGATATGTTTCAATATTTGAGCCACTTGCTCTACGTCCCCACCTTCATCGCGTGAAGGATTTCAACTATCTCCACAAAGGAACTCCACAAAGGATACAATCTTCAATCCTCTACACAAGATGAGGCACTAAGCCAATTGCACAAAGCAATACCTCTACATAAGAGGAAGGCACAAAGCCAATTGCACAAAGCAAAAATAAGATTACAATTCTTGGTGATCACAAAGACCACAAACTCGCAATCTCACAGTACAAGATTCTAAAAGATAAATTTTTCTATGAAAGCTCAAGCTTGTGAGGAAACAAAGATTTTGGAAATGAAGCTCTTTAGAAAACAATAGGGAAAACTTCTTTGAAGATATATAAATTTGAAGAACAAAATTTGTATTTCCCAAAACTTGTTTCTTTGATTTTTCAAAACTTTTCAACCCTTGAAACAAACACAAGAAAGATGTGGATTTGAAGCCAAAAACTTGTTGAAAAACTCTTTAGAAGAGTAGAGAGTAAGCACTAGAAAATTGGTTGAAAAACACTTCAAAATCTTAGTTAAAACGCAGCCCAAATATCTCTTTATATAGGCCAAACAAAATATAGCTGTTGGATCAAATCAGGACAGAAATGCCCAGTCGGTCGACCGCCAACAGTCAAAATATGACCGTTGGAGAAGCTAGTCGACCGCCCAGTCGACTGCAATGGCCAAACAGAGAGCAACACTCTCAGCGATTGATCGGTTGATTAATCAATATGCACAAACAGAAAGCTTAGCTCTCCACGAGGTCGGCCGGGCGGTCGACCGGCGTGCAGAAGAAAAACTTGTGCATGGATGTGCACATTCGGTTGACCGGACCGTCGATCGGCAGAGCAAATTGCTCTGGGGTTGACCGGCTTCAGCCCAAAACTCAATATATTTTGTTTTAAATATCTTTTTAAATTCAAATAAATACCAATAAATCTAAATAAATTCTACAAAAATAAGTTCATGTAAATACATTAAAATATAAATATGTGTGAAAAAATCAACACATATTACAAACATGTGAATTTCTTTTTAAGAGATGCAATTTTGAAACAAAAACTATATTTTCTCAACAATAAACTTTAAATAGGAAATTAATGTTTTTTTCAAAACTTGCATAATTACAAAAACAAGTTATCCAAACTCATTTGAAGCACAATGTGTGGATAGAATACAATACACATAAAACATATAAACTTGTTTTTAATGAAATTTAACTCATGAATACCAAAACATGAACTTGTTAAACTGAAACCCAAAACTCATTAAAATAAGTTTTTTTGAACAAATAAAGTTCTAATATGTGTGGATAGAATCCAACACATATTTCAAAGTATAAAATTTATTCTTTTGAGACATAAATCATATAAACACAAGATATGAGTTTAAAATACAAAGTATAGAATCTTTTACAAATCGATATTATTTAAACTCAATCTTCTTGAAAACCAAAACACCAAAACTTTTGTTCATGAAAATCAATATTAAACGTTATTGTTGTGTGTAAGTGTATAAGCTTGAGCAATCAAATCTATTCTATTTTTTACAAATCTAAACTTACAAACTCTAAACACAAGTCTTCTTGAAGATCTTCTCCATGTAGACTTGATCCAAACTCGATTCCTTGATATAGACTCCTTCTTGAGTACTTGATATGATTTTTATGCTTGAGCTCTTGAATTAACACGTACTTGCTTCAAAAATTGACTTTGAATTTTTTGTTGAAGCTAAAAACCAACTATGATCTTAATTGAATATCTAAAACTTAAATAACACAAGATTATTAGTACTCATGAGTTAATCATCATCAAAACTAGAGTGATGGGCCTTTGAGCCAACAACAACCACCGATTAAAATACCGAGAGATAAGCCATCCGAAAAAAAAGAAAAAGGCTACATGAAAGTCTTATATTGGTGCAAAATTATGTTGATAGGCCAATCTTTTCAAGCACAATTAATAGCCAGCACGTGCACGCACAATAGCCAGCACACACGCGTGTGCGCGCATGCACGCACACACAAAAAATCCCCAGCCACTATTCAGTTTCTCGTATTTTAGTGGCAACAAGATGGATTAACCTACTTCCTCCAAGGGAAATCACCTATTAGATTTATATTCATTGAATTCAAAATTATAAATTAAATTGTTCCCCTTAGATGTCACAGGCACAGCTGCCTAGTTGCCTAGGTGGTCGGTCCGAGGCACTTTGGCAACTTTAACGCCAAGTTGCATGACACTTGTCATGCTCTGAAGGAAAATGGGCTGCAGCTTCACACACCTCATAAAAGTTGGGTGTCAGATAACCACTATTTTGGTAACTAATAAGCATGTCAATTATGCTCCACACAATCCAACACATAACGGGGATTGTTTTACATATTGATGGCATAGGACTAGCAAAGGCAAGAGCTTATTTTACTACAGTCCCAGATTTTACTACAGTCTCCTCCTCTGTTTCTAACCTACTTTTTTATCACGCACTACTTGAAGATGTAGGGGGAAAAAGATAACCAGGTAAGAGAGGTTTGCTCGCAGATCTGGTTCAAGCTGCTTTGAACTTTGGATGCTTAGGGACCGCAGCAGACATGGGAGTTTCAGTTTTTGAGAAGAGTCCTTTTTTCTCTTTCTGAGTTTTTATTTTAATTCCTAATTTTTTGGGGGGTTAGTTGCAAAATTCCAGTTGCATTAGAATTAGAAAAGTTCAGATTCAGCTATGAGCTTAAAACTATTTAAAATTAGTATTGAAAAATTTTTGTGAGTAAAATCTGATCCGAATAAAGAGGAGCTAAAAGATAAGGTTAGCATTGCGCAGATTTGTTTATTAGTCAATTATCTGTTTTCTAGTAATATGAATGAATTTGTTTATTAGTCAATTATTGTTGGATTCAATTTGTTAGCTAATCAGTCATTTTAGATTAGAAACAGGTTTTGGATGAAAACAAATATTTTGAAGACTGGGGTCTCTTGGTTATATCCCTTTTCCTGCGGCTGCAATCAATGGAGGAGCCAGGGAGCAAGGGGTCTTAAAAATAAAGGCATATTCTTAATTATGCTATCTCTATAAAATATTTAGGCTAGTTTCTAAAGCATAATGACTTTGTAGCTTAGTGGTATTTGGCTCTACTCTCAAGTTGAGATACCACAGTTCAAACCCCATTTTTATTTTTTTTATATTTTTCCTTACCTCTTTTTATTAATTCTCTAATTTTCTTTTCTATTCTTTTTTCCTTTGTTAATTGTCCAACACAGTTCTTTATTAATCTAAAAGGACATGCTAGGGCTTATACACCTTTCCTCCCCTCAATCCCCTAATATATGACAAAAATGAAATAAAGGAAAATAGAAGAAAATTTAAAAACAAAAGAAAAGAAACAATTAGCTAGAAAAAGATATACTGTTTAAACTCATATATTAATTTAAAAATTATAATAGTACAAATATAGATTGCAACTTTACATAAAAATAGTGAAAATTACTTTTGAAGGCAATTAGTATGTATTTAATAATTTAAAAGTTTTAAATATTATTAATTTATGACTAGAATTATGAATTTTCAATTTAAAGATATTAGAGATAACTGATTGCCGCAAACAAACATATTTATTAATTCAATGTCCACATACATTTGAGAAAACATATTTTAAGACCTTCAACATAGATTATAAACATTTAATGTTCTTCGAACTACATCTCATATGACAAAAGTCTAATACCACTACATTACTCTAAAAGTGAGAAAAATTCGTCCATCACTGTTTCTACTTGTTTTCTTAGGAGCGACTGGCGAAGCATTTGGATAGGAGTAAGAAGTGCCTCTCCGACTTAAAGTTGTGGGTACACCATTGCCCGTCATTTTAAATGTCTCATTCTCCTACTTTCAGTTTACGTGAAAGTGGCTCGAGAGCCCACTTATCATCCTCTTTGTCTCATCAACCCTCCATGACAATATCTTCATCCATCACTTTTCTTATTCGACAAGCAACTTGACGTCCTTAAGATGTTCTCCTTCAATGCAGATCCACAATCAAACTTTTAGGCTCACTCCGCTCACAAGAAGTTCTCTAACCTTAATAGGGGGCCAGATGTCCTCATAAGATGCCTTGAAAGATTGTAAGATGCCTCGAAAGATTCCTAGACAAAGTTTCAAAATTTTCATCATTGACTACCATTAGTGCTGACCCCATTCCACAGCCACCATCTATTTTTACCACCAATCCTTGAACACCATAAATCAAACTAACACCGGTGACTTCCTTCTAAACCATATAACTAGAGCTGCCCCAAAACCATCTTTTGGTTGGTTAACACCTCGCATTGTGACACTTTCCCAAGCTGAGTTGGCATGAGCTATGTAGCACGGATAGTTCTATCATGGAGCCATGTCCAAGGTTCTAAATATTGGATATCAGGATCATATCGGATAGAAGATTTTCATATCAGATATTGGATATCAGGGGAGATATCGGAGATACGCGTGCATATTGGGCATTCACATCGGACACTATATATAATGAAATATTGATAACTAAATGTTGATTTAGTGTTATACATATCATCTACAAAATAAAAGTGATGTAATATGCATTCAAAGACGATAAAAAAAACAACGTACATTTACACGCAATCCTGGGTCATAGTTATTGCATGGAATTGAAAACTAAAAGATTAGAAGTTGTATAATCTACTTACCTGAAAATCAAGCATCATCAGCGTCAATTCACGGAGGAGAAAAATTTGAGCTCTATTTTTATTGAGCCCTAACGATGCATATAACACATACAGTCGGGTGAGGGGTCTGATTTGGGTTCAATGTTGATGGGTTCAAAAAACAAACCCAATTAAAATAAATCCATATCGGCCGATTTTGCGCCGAATCGGCCGATATTTCAAATATCATTCGTTTTTTGCTGCAAATAATATGGGCGAACGATTTTCCCATATCGTATCGGCAGCAGGCAAAAATGAGATATCGGTCGATATCTTGGTTGACTCAGCAGATATTTATAACAAGGGACGTGTTGTGTCTGAAACGTATCCGACACACGTGTCGGAGACGCATATCCGTGTGTATTTTTAAGAATTTGTCACGTGTCCACGTCTCGTGTCCATTTCAATGTTGCCATGTCACTGTCCGTGCAACATTGGGCATAAGCAAAATTGATATAGTCAGGGAAGTTACTTAAGCTATAGCCTCTTTTGCATCTTTTTGGATTGTTATTTTAATTTCTCCTTTTAAGAGGCTTTTTCACAAAGTATCAGTTGGATTAGAATTATAAGGTTTAAATAATTAGGATTGAAGAAGATATCTTCAGGAGCGATCCGATCCAAATAAAGAAGAGTTAAAAAAGATAAGGTTGATTAGTTAGAGTAGGTTAGATTTGCTTGTTGTTCAATTTTGCTATTCAACTGAGTTTATTTGTTTGCTATTCACTTACTTTCTGTTATCCAGCTTGATTTGTTTGTTACCACTTGCTTCATATTGAAAGTTAGATTTATCTATTGTTGTTCATATAAAATATATTGACACCGAGGTTGGGGAGTTCTAATCAGATTTTGGATGAAAGTGACGTTCGTTTGGAAGACTGAGATCTTCAATTATCCATTCCTCTCTCCCTCTCTCTGTTTCTCTTTCTCCAAATTTGAGCTTACGCCACTCCAAGTCCTCTGATCTTTCTAGTTTTCCCACTTACGTTCAACTCTAATAGCTTGCACAAATTTTGAAAGTTAAGGCAACTCTCAATCACATGTTATTCTCTTTTTCTTCCTCCAGTCCAATTTGAACCATCTTTTTGGGTACTTACCTGTCGCCTAGTGTCCTCCTCAGCAAGGTAAGGTTTACAATCATAGGACTGCCAAGGCAGTCTGAAAATCTTTCCTCAACCAACTACAAATAACTAAGAGCTTATCAAGGAAGTATGCAAAGTCATGCAATATGAAAAAAATCATAAGGACACAGTTTGATAAGCCACTTGCCTTCTGATAGCACTCCTCTCGCCAATCAACACCACCGGCATGTCCTGTCTGAGCTGTTGAATCCATTGATGCTGTAAAAGAAAATATATTCTTAGTTGACAACAGAATAACCATACAAAATAAAGAGGTAACTCCTATCAACGAATCATCCGTTTTTCAACTTCGACATAACCAGTCACAATGACCTTACTTATAGAATTTGAATAAAATATTTGTGCCAACTAAAAGTTAATAGAGGCCTTCCAAATAACTGTACCTTCACGGTTAAGAAGGATTGTCATAGAAAAAAAATTTACGAAGAAAATGCAGTTTAGAAAAACTTATTTTATGTAATTAATCCAATAACATACTGCTAGATGAGACCTCCGGAAGCCCTCTTTGTGCCTGAATGAATGGCTTCTGCTCCATTGCATTTTGAGCTTGAACCAGCGGACCAGAACCTTGAAGTCTTTGCTGCATCTCCCGCTGCAAGGAATTTGTTTGCTGTTGCATCATCAACTGCTGTTGCGATTGAGCAGGCTGAGACTGATATTGGGACATGAGTTGCTGCTGCAGTGATTGATGCTGGGATTGTGGACCTTGTGGCTGCAATAATGTCAAAGGCAACTGCTGCTGCTGCTGCTGCTGCTGTTGAGCTGCATTCTTTTGCACAAGCATCGCCCGCTGGTGTGGTTGCATATTTGAAACGCTAGTAAGTGGTCCAAGCATCTGCTGTTGTTGCTGCAGTCCTGACATGCAACTTTGAGAACCTAATTGCTGCTGCTGCTGTAGTAAAGCCAGTGTTTGCTGATTCATCATTTGCTGTTGCTGTTTCATGTTCAAAAAACTATTTTGCTGAATTGGTAACCTCGGTTGCTGCTGCTGAATATCTCCAATGCTATTTTGTGGTCCTAGTAGTTGATTCTGCTGCATATTTGGCATATTTCCTTGCTGACCCATCATTTGCTGCTGCTGCTGCGATAAGTTCGATTGCTGAGAAATGGGCATTGATTGTTGCTGAAGAGAAGGTGCCTGTTGATGTAAGGATTGAGCTTGCTGTTGTCTGGCAACTGATTGTGGTTCGACTGAAGCAAAGATGGAACTGATTGTTGAATTTCATTCAGTTGATTCTGTTGAAGCCCAGTCTGTGGAGCAGACTGTGTGCTTCCAGCTTGAGTCTGCTGAATATTAGACTGGTTTGATTGAAGACTGGATGACATTTGCATCAATGATGGCTGAGTAGACTGCAGCTGGTTTGGCTGCAAGAGAGACTGTTGCTGCTGTTGCTCCTGCTGCTGTTGCTGCTGCATCCTCTGGTTCAGCATCCGCTGCTGGAGCTGATGCTGGTACATAAGGGGTTTTGTGATTGTCGTTGTTGCTGCTGCTGTTGCGGCTGCTGGGAAATAACCTGTTGCTGTTGCTGCCTTTCTTGCATCTGCCTCCGTGCATTGGCATAAATATCTGTCTGTGCTCCTGGCCCCATAGAATTGTTTACGGAGCCTTGTGATATTCCAGGCATGTTCTGCAAGTTCGATGCCTGGGTCACACCAGATATATTGGACTGAGTGAGTCCTGAGATGGATGTTAATGCAGGAGCCGGGCCAGAAGAACCTTGCATGGCAGCAGAAGTGTTATTTTGGAGGTTCTGCGGCAAAACTTCTAGCCGGTTGGGGACAGCTAATGGTTGCCCAGGGTTGTTGGCCTGTGACTGCATGCCCAGTGCTTGAGGAGAAAGATACCAAGTGTAAACAAATGATTGGCGACAAAATGACATGGAAACATATCCAGATACAAATCCATCTATTAGAGAAGAAAATCATACATGAAAATAACAGAAAGCCGCGACCTTGTAGAACAAAGGGTTGATCTTCTTTAAGTTTAAAGTGAAAAAGGATGGATTTTGTAACAAAAGTTGTTCATAGCTAGTCTAACTTGGACAGAAAAATGAAAATGAAACAGTAATTAACAGATGTAAATCTATTTTACCCACTGTCTGGGGAAGATAATACAAACAACCAAATCACAATATCTTCAGGAAATTCTGGTATAATCCAGCTGATCTATCAAGCCCCATGGGATAATAGATTCGGTCACAGGAATTTTCACGCAGAAAGTGTTCATGGGATGGTGCGACAGATTGGGAACATATTCGAAAGATCAGTGATATCTTTCACACCCAAGAGATAGAAATTGACAGCCCATGGAACTTTGTGTTATATATACACTAATTTCCCTGCACGTGCTATGCACGTGTAATACAAATGTGGAATTATGTATCTGAAGCACATGTTAATTTTACAAATTTACTTCTCTTAAAAAGAGTTAAAGGCAAATGGGACATTTATTCATAAGAAAAGAGCACAAAAACGTCACTTCTTTTGCTATCTTCGCATGAGATGGAGGCTCACATTTTATTTGATAGGCTACCACAGTATTAAGTGTGCAAAAAAGTTGGAAAAAAAAAAAACACTAAGATGGACATATTCTGCAACTTGCAAATAAGTATAAGATTAATATAATGTACACAGACAGGAATAACTAAGGTGGTTGTATTAACAAAATAAGTTTAATACATGAAATTTGAAATTTAACAGCATAAATAGCAAATAGTATTTAACAGCTCCATGCTGATAGTCATAAACATGGTCAAAGCGAGAGTTTATTGGAATTTATAGTTCATGCAGAATGCATAAAACTCAAATGAAAGTTCATACCAATTTGTAACCGGGACAAGTGTTCTATTATTATACAAAACTAGAATCTGATTACAAAAAAGGATACCTGGATCTGTAGGATTTTGATTCACACCAACAGCATTTGATAGTGCTGGGTTAATTGGAGCTGACTGCTGAGTCTCTGTCTCCATAGAAAGCATTTTCTGAGAGAGTTTTCCCAGATAGTCTAACTGAAATAGATTAAAGGTAAAAGAAATTATTTTCTCTGGAAGCTTCCAGTGCAAAAAATATCTATACAAGCAACCGAGAGAAAAGAAGCTTTCCGCATAATAACTGAACACTCACTCATAGAGATTGATAAAGGCATATTTGTACACATTTTATACCTAAGTTGCATATTTGCTAGTACATTATTTTTGTTTAATTATAGTTAATTGGTGTGTTTTTGTTGTTTAGAGAATTGAGGAGCTATACAAGTCATTTGGAGTTAAGCAAGTAATTTTGGGTGCAACAAGAGATCAAAAATGAAATGAATCAAGTGTTAAACCAAGTTGAATGGACCAAAGACTTAAGTGCAAACAAAACCTTCAAGAATTTTCTCCATCCAAATCACATGTTGAAATCAAAGGAGTGATTGAAGGAAACATGTTGGAGCAATTTAAGGAAACATATTGTAAACATGTGGAATGATTGAAAGAAACATGTGCTTCTATTCTCCCTATAAAAGGACTAAAAGAGGGAGGTTATAGGAGGAGGATTTTGTAAGAGTTTTTTTTTTTTTTTTTTTGTAAAAGAGTGAGGGGGGTAATAGGAGGAGGATTTTGTAAGAGTTTTATTTTTTTTTTCTTTTCTAAAAGAGTCAAGTTTTGTTTCTTTTTTTTAGAGTTGTAACAAGAAAATTATTTAATCAATTGTTTTCTTTCACTACCATGCTGCTTCTCTTGCTTTTTCTTATTTTTATTCTCAATTAATTAGACTCTCCGTCATGAATGGTTGAGAACCTTCACTTGAGGAGAGAGTTCCGCTCCACGAATGCGTAGAGTTACTCCTTCATGTTTCTGTTCTCTTTTGTTATATTATTAATGCCTAATTTTTAATTTAATTTAAGCTTTATCAGTTTTGATGGATTGTATTTCACTTCAGTGTGAATTCATTTCATACTTCATCTTAACTTTAAATTAATTAAAAATATATTTAAATGAAACTCTTAATTCTATTAGATCAAGTCGAATTTGGAGGGTTTCCTTCACAATAAGAATGCCAGAGTTATTTGTGGCTTAATCTGAGATAAAAATAAAAGAGTACATTGTGTTTATTGCTAAATCATCCAGTGTTTAGAATAAAGACAATTTCTAAAAATTGAAATAAATGCAAAAAAATAATGAAAACATAAGGGAAGAATCTCTATGTACATGGTGGTTCCCAATCTCCAAGTTTGCTCATATTGATAAAGTTCAACGTTTTAATTTTTCTTAACTTAAGTTTCAAAATCCAAATCATTTGTTTTAAAACTAAGATAAAAATTAATTAAGATTTTAAAATTGTGGTTTTTAACAACTCCCAGTGGATTCGATCCTTTTCTTGCCACTTTACTAATTTTCACGTATTTCAACGCAAGAATAGGTAACTTTGTTATTTGTTTGGGGTTCAAATAACGGTAAATTTTTTAAGATCCGAGCCGCAACAGAGATCATACATCTATTGGCCCAAGGTTACAATCACCCGATTTTATAGTTTTGATGATAACAAAACATATGCGGTTATTTAGTACTAATCAAGTTCGAGTGTTTAAATATATTTCAGGATTCTAAGGATTCAAGTATTTTTCTTCCTTTTAAAGAAAGGTGTTGAAGACCCAAGGATAATCAAGTACGGGATTGAAGCTCAACGCACTCGATGTCGCTAAAGAAGAAGCCCGCTTGAAGATCTTGTAGTCACCTAGAGCCTTATAAGATATTAGTTTATTAAAGTGTAGAATATAGTTGTGATGCTCAAGAAGTTACACACACAAAATACACGATTTCAAAAAATAAAAGTTTTGATAGCATTGGTATTTTGCATGTTTGATTTTGATACATGTCTCATAAGTCAGTGTTGTTAGAGGCGACCGAGGCGATGCGCCTCAGGCGCGAGGCGCAACAATGCGCCCCGCATCACAAGCGAGGCGCGCGGGCAGTGCGAGGCGCGCGCCCGAATGCGCCTCGCGCGAGGCGATCGCCTCTATGCGCTTATTATTTGTGGGGCGGGTCGGGTTACAATCCGCTAATTTAGCGGGTAAACCCGATCCGCTTATGTTAGATAAGAAGTAAAATGAAAAAATCAACCTTTTTACTGCAGGCGAACCCGATCTAGGGCAGAGGGCCCCCGCATTCGTCGTTGTCGACTTCATCACTGTTGCCTTCGTCGTCGTCGCCAGGTATGCACTCTTTCTCCACTCCAGCTCTCTCTCCCTCTCTTTCAAATCTCTTGATCTCTCTCTGTCTATCCTCTCTCAAGACAGAGATCTCTCATCTCTGAGAGAGAAAGAGAGAGAAATTAAGAGAGAGAGGAAGGGGGGAGAGACTGGAGAGGAGAAGAGGTCAGGAGAGAGGAAGAACGAGAGATAGATCTGTCTCTGATGCATTTTTAGTCTAAATTTTTAGTAGATTTTTAGTGTAAATTTTTTAATGCATTTTTTGTGTGCATTTTTCAATATCTTGGAATACAAAAAAAAAGAATACATCCATAATCATGCGCCTCACTGAAGTATGTGCCTCACTGAATACATCCATAATACATCAATGCAAAGAAAATAATACATCCATACAAAGAAGAAATCCATAATACATCCATACATAGAAAAGAATACATTCATAATACATTCATACAAAAAGAAAAATATGCGCCTTATTGAAGTGAGGCGATCGCCTCGCCTTGCGCTTTGCACTTCGTGTGCGCTAGATCCTTTGCGCCTCACACTGCGCCTCACGCCTCGATAACACTGTCATAAGTTTTTCAAAATTTTATAACAAGTTTACAACATGTATTTCATCACCTATGCATTGCTACATTACCTATAAACCAATACAAAATATTTTGAAAAATGTTTGAAACTCAAAAACTATCCAGAAAATATTTTCAAGCCAAGTCGGTCGACCGATGCCTATGGCAGGCCAAAACGGTCGACTGTCCGATCGACCGGGCCTTTGACCAGGGGCATGCACGTTTGTGCACGTTGTCGGTCGACCCTTACAATCGACCGATCGGTCGACCGACTAAAAAACCCTAACTCTCGGATAGGGTCAGTCGATCGACCCGGTCGGTCGACCGACCTTTTGATTTTCCCTTTTGAACTGAAGGGCGTCGACCAGGCCAGTCAACCGGAGCCAAGAACTCTTTTCTGGATGAGCTGGTGGTCGACCGGCCGGTCGACATACAATTTGCCAGTTGTCTATGACGGCTAATTTTTGGATCTGTTTTGTTTTTAGTGAATTCCAACAGGCATTTTTGGTTTTCAAGTGTCTAAACACACCCCAAATGATCTTGTATGATTAACAAATGATATTTATCATTGCCTATATATATGGGTCATTGGTTTTGGTTTTACACAAGAAGATAACACAAGTTTATAAGTTTTCAAGTTTGTTTTCAAAAGAGAATTTTTTCTAGCTTCCAATCTTCAAGTTCTTTCTTTCTAAAGCTATTTTCAGTTGGTTTTAAAGCTCTTATATTCTTTCTAACTGAATTTCATCTCTCACTTAACTTCTTGAGCTACACTTCATATTCTACTCTATAGGAAGTTGTAAGAGAAGTGTTTGTGATCTTTTTGGATCACCAAGAGCTTTGTAACCTCAATTGGCTTTGTGCTACCTCTTGTGTAGAGGGTTGAGTTGGTGGAGTTGTGTACTCCGGTCTTGTGTAGACTAAGTTGTAATTCCTTTCTGTAAGGTCCCTTTGTAGAAGATCCTTTAGAGGATAATGAAATCCTTCATAGTGGTGAAGGCGGGGATGTAGAGTTGTGACTCGAACCTCGGAACAAATCCTTTGTGTTTGTGTTTGTGTTTGCTTGTGTCTTACTCTCTATTGCTTTTACTTTTCGTACTTGTGTAGTTGTTCATCTTGCTTAATATCATTGCTTGCATATCATCCATCACTTTCACTATCGGTCAATACTCATCTCAACAAGGAGGCAAATGAGCACCTCAACTCATTATCTAGAGGAATCAAAGAGGAGAAATTCTAGAGCCCTTCATGGGGAATTCAGCTTCAATTCTTATTTTGAATGACCGCTTGCATAATTCATCATAAGTAAAATCATAAGTAGTTTTAAAATTGCATTTGATTAGCAAAACACTTATTCACCCCCCTCTACGTGTATTTCAATTGGTATCAGAGCCATGATCTCTAGATTTTGGCTTAACAACCTTAGAGAGATCCTATTTGTTAATCATTTCATTCACAATTTCATTTTCATTCACTATAGTAAAATGATCGAAGGTATTAAGACCACTCCCAAGTTTGATGGCCTTAACTTTCCTATATGGAAGGTTAAGATGACCGTATTTTTGCAATCCTTAGGAAGCCGGGTTGCACAAACGGTGACTAAACCCTTTAGTGTACCCATTAGTGATGAGGACACTTGGTCCGATATTGCCACTAAGGAGTTTGATGCAAATGCTAAGGCACACTATGTCTTTGCTTCAAGCTTTGAAGATGACAATATTGCTAGGGTAATCCATTGCAAATCCGCCTACGAGATTTGGACACACCTAGTAGTCACACACGAGGGAACGTCACAAATCAAGAGAGCAAAAATTGATCTCTTGCGTTCCCAATATGAAATTTCACCATGCATGATAATGACACCATGATGACATGGTAACAAGATTTACTAAAATAACTAATAGTCTTTCTTCTCTAGGTGATGTCATTGATAATGATCAAAAAGTAAGGAAGGTCATTCGTGCACTTCCACCCTCATGGGAAATCAAGGCTACTACATTGATGGAGCTAAACGACAAAGAAGAGATGGAGCTCATCGGTCATGTAGGAAACCTTAAAACTCATGAAATGGATAGGAAGCAAGGAAGAGATGGCACCACAAAAGATCACTTTCAAATCCATTCCCACCATCTCCGACGATGATGATGAAGAGGATGATAAAGAATTCTCCCTCCCAGTGAAAATGTAAGGAGGATGTACAACAAGGCCAAGTTTAACAATAGAAGAAGATGGCAAGGGAAAGAAGACAAGAAGGTCATATGTTTCAATTGCCAGAAGCCGGACCTCATGGTTGCTGTAACACCCCGTTCCTGGAATACGTACGTAGATACGTATTCTGATTTTTCTATCATATTTTTTATTTAGTTTTGAATTTGTTTTTATTTTATGATTATTGGTGTGATTGTTTTGTATTGGATTTGGATTCGTGGACTCGGAGTCAGCCCTAGCCTGAACCGGGGGCCCGATCCTAGTGTATTGCTCGATTTGACCTTTTTGCTAGTCCGATTTGACCGATTTCAGTTTTAAATATCGTTTTCTAATATTTTAAATTTTTCATGATTTTCTGAAATTTTTTAAAATTTTCTGTAAAATCTCCAAACCGGTGTCGGTCGGCATCGCTGACTGATTCCCGGATTTTTAGTTTTCAAATGGAGTTGAATTTTTAGAAACGGCTTTCATATTGCCTCTTAAAATCTTATTTTCTAACTAAAAGCATTTTTTGAGATTTTTCAGAATTTATCGAAAATCGACCGGTTTTGGTGTCGACCGGTACCGCCAGAAGATTTCAGGATTTTTAATTTGAAAACTACATTGAATTTTTTGAATCCAATTTCACCGAGCACCTTAAAATAATATTTACTATTTTTGAAAATTTTTCGGAGCGATTCTGAAACAGTTAAATTTTTACCCTATTTAAATAATATAATTTTTCCCTTCACTCTTCATTTTCTTCCCCTCCCAAAGTCAACCCTGACACAGCCACTCCCCCCAATCACATCATCTGCCACCCATGTCACATCACATCAATTTCTTTTCTTAAATAAACTATCTTTTCCCACCTTTTTTCAACAAATCCTTTTTTTTTCTTTTCCTTTTTGTTTTCCCCTTCTTTTCTCCTCCTGGAACCCAACGGCCGCCGCATCCTCTTCCTCCTTCCCCCAAATTCTCTCCTTCTCTCCCTTCAACCTCTAATCTCTCTCCATCTCCTCCTCTTTCTTCTCCACCCTTCAATTTCTCCCATCTCTCTCTCTTCCTCCCGCAAGATCCGGCCACGACCACCACCACGCCGGCGAGCCCCTCCAACTCCGCCGAACTCTCCTCCTCTTTTCTTTTTCTCCTTCCTTTCTTTTTCGTTTCTTTTTTTTTCTTTTCCTTTTTCTCTCTCCTTCTCCTTGGGGTGGCCAGCCGCCACCCCTGGCCTGCGCCGGCCACTGAGGGCCGGCGTGGCCTCCCCTGCTCACCCCTCTGCCCTCGGCCGCGCTGCCGCGGCCAGAGCTTGGCCAGGCCAGGGCAACAGCCCTGGCCGTGGCCCTGTTGGAGGGAGGGGCTGCTGCCCCCTCCATATCTCTCCCCTAGGGTGGCCACCGGCCACCCCAGCGCCGGCGCGCCGCCGACGCTCCGCCGCGGCCAGTGGCCGTGGAAGCCCCCTGGGCGTGTGAAGGGGGCTGCTGCCCCCTGTTTTCTCTCTCTCTTCTCTCTCTCTCTCTCTCCCCTCTCTCTATCCTGGTTCCTCTTTCCCTCTCTCTACTCTCTCCTCTCCTATTCTCACTCTCTCTCCCCTCTCTCTATCCTGGTTCCTCTTTCTCTCTCTCTACTCTCTCCCTCTCCTATTCTCACTCTCTAGAAATCCCTCTTTCTCTCTCTAGATTTTGTCTCTCTAGAAATCCCTTTCTCTCTCCTTTCTTATCCTCTCAAAAATATATTTATATATATATTATTATGTTATTATATATATTTATTTGGATTGTTGGCTTGAACGTGGTGTTCGTAAATTTCCCGGATATTACTCGGTATTGTGTTACGGTATTGAGGCGAGTACAGTTTCTTTTTAACATACATTTATTTTATCATTATGCGAGTACATTTTCTGTATTGCTATATGCTTTGCTATTACCGTTATATGCCTAGTCATTGCCACTGTAACTTTTACACCGATATGCTATATTTGACATATGATACGTGACACCAGTATTTGCTATGCTATACTTATTACTTGATATAAGATACCGGTATTTGCCATGCTATATTTGACACCGACACTTGCCATGATATATTTGACACCGATATTTGCCATGCTATATATGACACTCGGTACTTGCCATGCTATATTTGACACATGATACCGGATACCGGTATTTGCCATATTTGACACCGACACTTGCCATGTTATATTTGACACCGATATTTGCCATACTATATAAGACACAGGTACCTGCCATACTATATTTGACATATGATACCTGACATCGTGACCCTTGACCGGACACTACCACCCCTGATACCTGTATTATATGGCACCTGATATTGTGGCACCTGTATCATACTGCATATTCATGACTATTACTTTACTGGGACTTGATTATTATATTGTTATCAGATATTTGGTACTCCTGAACTCCTGTACTCCTGAACTCCTGTACTCCTGAACCCCTGAAAAAGGATGACTCCTGATATTATACTCCTGGTATTATACTCCTGTTTCCGTAAGTTGGAAAATCATAGTTATGCTGTATACACTTGTGGACATTATCTTTGGGCAATATATATAATAAAAATACTCAACTTACACTGGGTGAGGGAAACTGATGGAAACCGGTATATCATATTTATAATGGTGATATATCTGAAGTGTCATGTGGGGCGCGTAATGATAAGTCCCCGAAGCAGTAGCCTGAATCAGAAGTGTCATGTGGGGCGCGTAATGATAAGTCCCCGGAAGCAGTAGCCTGTACTCCTAAGCTAATCCCGGGCAGAGACGGGACCCACTATAAATATGAGCCATCAGATTTATCAGTTTCCAAATAATAACTCGTCTTATTCATAAGTGGATGTATGTGTACCGGAAGCACATACAAAAGCATATGAATCGGATGAATAACATAAAACAACTAAACAGTAATAATGTTAGGAACGTGTGATATTTGGTCTCTCCTTTGTTCGATCCTGGTACTCACATATCAGACCCGGGTAAGTTCTACAGAGTGCGAACTCTAGTATGGACTATCAGTGATGTGAGGCGCTGGTAGGGAGGCGATTGAAATATCAAACGATACTGATTATTATTACTGAATAAATTAAAATGTTATACCTCTATATTTCAGTTATATGTGTTATGTTCTGAGTTGACACCCTGCATTTTGACATATGATATATGTGGCACAATGACTACTACTGACACACTCTAGTTCTGTTACCCTGAGGGCAACTCAAGTTGTATGAATTCAGATGATGGGGACATCGGATATGTGAAATATAGATGAGGGTTTCCTTATTTGGATTATCCCCTCGACGTATCAACCCATGAATCCATAATCTGAGCTTATACAACTAGTTTTGTCCATACTTATATTTATCACGTGTTTAATGTTTTATTTGTCGCATGCTTATGTGTACCTATACTCTCTATACCGTTTCCATGCATGTTTTCCGATTCAGATCTACTGATATACATGTATTTACTTGATCTCGGATTTACTGTCATTTTCCTTATATTACTTGTCATTTCCTGTATATGCTTGCCTGGACCACATCACTTAATCATGTACACGTGTGCCTGCTATGCACGCTATTTGGCTTTATCATATGTACTCGCTTGGGTTGCTAACAATCCTGAATTCTCATGTCCAGATCCTGGAGTCTGGACCGTAGCCTTGATGTACCTGATCAGAGTGGCACAGCGGGAGCGTAGATTAGCAGTTGCCTGTCCATACCCTCTTTCTTCCCGCCTCCTCATGATCGGCTCGCGAGATTTTCATCTTACTACTCGTGAGTACTTTCCTGCATATCATATTATACATCCTGCTTTTGTGCTTCTTAGTGATCATACATTCTTGAGATATTATTCATGCCTTGTGATAACTGTGTACTGGTGTTATTATTGCTGGATTGTTTATTACCATTGTGCTTCCGTACTCTGATTCTTGCCTGTACTGATACTTAGCGTATATACGTGTGGGTATTTCCGACCTGCGTATATACGTCGCAGTAACGTCTCCGTACCCTTCGGATCGGGGCGTTACAGTTGCGAATTGTCCAGAGACCAAAAGCAAACCTTAAACTCCAAGAAGCCCCATAAAAAGAAGGCTCTCAAGCTACTTGGGACTCAGAGAGTGAAACCGATGAAGTGGATTTGGCACATGTGTGTTTCATGGCTAATGATAACACACCTAAGGTAACATTCGAACCCTCACTTGATGATAGTGAATTAACAAAGGATGAATTAGGTGAGCCTTTTGAAGAGTTATCTAACAAATATAATTTCCTTAAAAAGAAGTATTTAAAATTGAAAAAAGAAAATGAAACTCTTCAAAATAAAATTATTATACTTTCAAAAGAAAAAGATGATTTATTTTCCACACTCATATCCACAAAAAAAAAGATTTTGATGCTTACAAAATTTCATGTAAAGCAAAAAAATTTCACACTACACATGCTCATCATACTACACATACCCATACTCTTAAATCACAACAAATACATACACATCATGCTAGATATACTACACACACCAAGCGTGTTCACATCCCACACTCTCATCATGCTTTTATATATGGTAGAGTTTATTCATGCACTTATTGTGGCCGAAAGGGTCACTTAGCCAAATTTTATTTTGATAGAATAAATGCTTCTAATGATCACATTTGGGTTCGAAAAGCTAACATTATAGGACCCAAGAAAATTTAGGTACCAAAATCAACCAATTCGTTACTTGATGTAGGTACACGCTAAGGCTCCAATACATAGGAGCGGTAGTATCTTGATAGCGATTGCTCAAGGCATATGACTTGGGATATCAACAATTTTGCAACCCAGTCAAGGTACCATTAAGGTGGCACTGTCACCTTCGGAGATGATTCCAAAGGAAAAAATTATCAGTATAGGTAACATTAAAATTAGCTCATCTTCTTTAATTGAAAATGTTGTTTTAATTGATGGTCTCAAGCATAAACTCTTGAGTATTAGTCAACTTTGTGATAGAGATTTTAAAGTGATTTTTGATGATTTATCTTGCAATGTTTTAGATAGACAAACCAATGCATGTGTGCTTTCCGATTTTCGTGAAAATAATGTGTACATGATTGATATGTCTAATTTACATTGCAATGCTATATGTTTAAATGCTTTTAATGAAGATTCTTGATTATGGCATAGGAGACTAGGCCATGTTTCGTTTGACCATCTATCTAGAATTAACAATAAAAAAATAGTGAAAGGTATTCCTTATTTGAAATTTGAAAATGACCGAATTTGCGATGCGTGCCAACTTAGAAAACAAACCAAGTCTTCTTTTAAAACTATCAAGGATATCATAACATCAAGACCTTTGGAGTTAATTCACATGGTTTTGTTTGGTCCAACAAAACCAAAAGTCTAAGTGAAAATCGTTTTGTTTTTGTTTTGGTTGACAATTTTTCTCGTTTTACATGGGTTCTCTCTTTAGAACAAAAGATCAATTTTTTTACATTTTCAAGCGTTTAGAAAAAGAGTTGAAAAGAAAAAGATCTTTCGATTTACGCATAAGAAGTGATAGAGGTGGTGAATTCATTAACCATTCCTTTATCACTTATTATGAAGAAAATGGAATCAAACATGAACTATCATGTCCTACAACTCTAGAATAAAATGGAGTCGTTGAAAGGAAGAATCGCACTCTTTAAGAAATGGCTAGGACAATGATAAATGAATACGGACTCCCTCAATACTTATGGCCCGAGGCCGTAAAACACATCATGTTACATCTCAAACAGAATTTATTTTTGTAAAAAAACTTCTAAAACTTCATTTGAAATTTACTATTTGAGAAAAACGTAATGTTTCTTATTTTAAAATTTTTGGTTATAATGCTTTGTTTTAAACACTAAAGATAATTTAGAAATTTTGATGCCAAATCTTATGAAGCCATATTTGTTGGGTATTTAAATACTAATAAGACCTATAGAGTCTTTAATAAATCTACTTTGATTATTGAAGAATCTATATATGTCAAGTTTGAGAAATCTAATGCTTTTGTGAAGAATGTTGTAGATATTGATTCCGTAAGTGAAGACATGGAGAAGAAAACCTTCAAAGACTCACCTATAGAAGAAGAAAAGCCAAAGATTGATGAACAAGGTGAAGTTCAAGAGGTTGAAGCGGAGCCAACACAACCACTTCTGAAGGATTGGAGATTTGTTTAAATCATCCCAAGGACCTCATCATAGGTGATGTATCCAAGGGGATAACTACTCGATCCAAACTCCATGATTTATGTGGTCATTTTGGTTTTATTTCATATATTGAGCCCAAAAACATCCTCGAAGCCGAGGTCGACTCATATTAGTTGCTCGCAATGCAAGAAGAGCTCAATCAATTTGAGCGCAACCAAGTTTGGCATCTTATCCTAGACCACATGATAGGCCAACTATTGATACTAAATGGATTTTTAGGAATAAGTTGAATGAGTCAGGTAATGTTATTAGGAATAAAGCTAGGTTAGTGGCCCAAGGTTACACCCAAATTGAAGGTATCAATTTTGAGGAAACCTTTGCACCCGTAGCACGGCTTGAAGCCATACGGATGACACTTACATTTGCTTCTTTTAAAGATTTTAAACTTTTTCAAATGGATGTCAAAAGTGCGTTTTTAAATGGTTTTATAGAAGAGCAAGTGTATGTTGAATAACCCCCAGGTTTGTTGATCCTACACATTCGGATTTTGTTTTCAAACTTGATAAAGCTTTATATGTTTAAAACAAGCTCCAAGAGCTTGGTATGAAAGGCTTTCGACTTTTATAATTTCAAATGATTTCGTTAAAGGTAAAATTGACACTACTTTGTTTACAAAGCATGTAAAAAGTGATATCCTAATTGTTCAAATTTATGTTGATATTATTTTTGGATCCACTAATGAAAAGCTTTGTAAAGAATTTGAATCATGCATGAAGAACGAGTTTGAGATGTCTATGATGGAGAGCTAAACTACTTCCTTTGACTCCAAATCAAGCAAAGGAGTAATGAAATTTTCATCAATCAAGTCAAGTACACAAAAGCACTCATCAAGAGATTTGGGCTTGAAGATGCAAAGCTAAGTAAGACTCCCATGGCCACTACTACAAAACTTAACAAGGATGAACAAGGATGAACAAGGTATAAATCTAGATATTAAACTTTATAGAAGCATGATTGATAGTTTACTTTATTTAACGGCTAGTAGGCCGGATATTATGTTTATGTGTGTCTATGTGCTAGATTTCAATCTTGTCCTAAAGAGTCTCACTTAGTTGCGGTAAAACGCATTATTAGATATCTTAAGGGCACTATTGGATCGGGCTTATGGTATCCGAAAATCGGACAATTTCCTATGACGAGTTATTCGGATACCGATTATGCCTGTTGTAGAGTGGATAGGAAGAGCACTAGTGGTACTTGTCAATTTCTAGGAAATTGCCTTGTTTCGTGGTCTTCCAAGAAACAAATTCATAGCCCTCTCAAACGCCGAGACGGAGTGTTGCGACCGGGCCTTATTATGCACAAGTCCTTTGGATGAAACACTCTCCCTGACTATGATTTGCATTATGACCACATTAAAATATTTTATGTAATACTAGTACCATTCATATGACCAAAAATGCAAATCAATATAACAAGACCAAGCACATAGATATTCGATATCACTTTCTTAAAGATCACTATGAGAAAGACGATATTGAAATAGATTATGTTTCCACCGATTTTCAACTTGCAGACAATTTTACTAAACCACTAGACTAATAGATTTCCATTCATTTGTGGTGAGTTAAATGTTTGTATTCTGGATTCATAAGTTTTGAAATTGTTTCATGAATTTTCTTTCCTTTATACATGTATTTTTCAAATTAATCTCTTTTATGTTGATGTCTTTTCCCTTTTGATGCATGACAAAAAGGGGAGAGATATTTGATGAGCTATTAAGTTGTTGAAGTTGTTTTTGGTATTTTGTGAACTTCACACGCATATCCATTTCCATTACCATGCGTATATGCAATGCCATGATTTAATGTTTTCATTCATTGCATATTGTTTTTGGAGGAAGGAGGATTGGAAGGATATATATGCATATTATTCTAAATTGGTATCATCTTTATATATGCATATATGTGTGACTTGCTTATATTGTCAAATCCATTTAAAGTCATAATGTTTTCATGTTCTTGATAGATAGCATAATTTGAGAGGGAGCTTTTCCAAGCTCTTTCCTATCTTTTATTTTAAATAACTCATATATTTTGTCATCATCAAAAAGGGGGAGATTGTTGGGCTAAGGTCACAATCACCCAGTTTTATGGTTCTGATGATAACAAAACATATGTGATTATTTAGAACTAATCAAGTTCAAGTGCTTAGTATATTTCAGCGTTCTAAGAATTCAAGGAGTTTTTTCCTCTAAAGGAAGGAGTTGAAGACTCAAGGACAGTCAAGTACGAGATTGAAGTTCAATACACTCGATGTCGCTAAAGGAGAAACCTACTTGAAGATCTTGTAATCACCTAGAGCCTTGTAAGATATTAGTTTGTTAAAGTGTAGAATATAGTTGTGATGCTCAAGAGTTACACACACAAAAATACACGATTTCAAAAAATACAAGTTTTGATAGTATTGATATTTTGCATGTTTGGTTTTAATACATGTCTCATAAGTTTTTTTAAATTTTATAACAATTTTAGAACATGTATTTCATCACCTATACATTGCTACATTATCTATAAACCAATACAAATATTTTAAAAAATGTTTGAAACTCATAAACTATCCAGAAAACAGTTTCAGGCCAAGTCGGTCGACCGTATGGTCGACCAATGCCTATGGCAGGCCAAAACGGTCGACCGCCCGGTCGATCGGGCCTTTGGCCAAGAGGCGTGCACGTTTGTGCACGTTGTCGTTAACCGATCGGTCGACCGACTGAGACCCTAACTCTCGGTCTGGGTTGGTCGACCGACCCGGTCGACCGACTTTTTGATTTTTCCCTTTTGAACTGAGGGCGGTCGATCGGGCCGATCTGACCGGAGCCAACGACTCTTTTCTGGATGAGCTGGCGGCCGTCGACCGACAGCTTGTCAGTTGTCTATAATGGGCTAGTTTTTGGATCTGTTTATATTTTAGTGAATTCCCAACAGGTATTTTTGGTTTCCCTGTCTAAACCAACCCCAAATGACCTGGTGGCTGGTATGATTAAAATGACATTTATTCATTGCCTATATATATGGGTCATTGATTTTGGTTTTTGATTTTGTTTTTACACAAGAAGATAACACAAGTTTACAGTTTCAAGTTGTTTCAAAAGAGAGAAGTTTTTCTAGTTTCCAATCTTCAAGTTCTTTCTTTCCAAAGCTATTTTCAGTTGGTTTTAAAGCTCTTATATTCTTTCTAACTAAATTTCATCTCTCACTTAACTTCTTGAGCTACACTTCATATTTTATTTTATAAGAAGTTGTAAGAGAGAGTGTATGTGATCTTGTTGGATCACCAAGAGCTTTAACCTAAATTGGCTTTGTGCTACCTCTTGTGTAGAGGGTTGAGTTTGTGGAGTTGTGTACTCCAGTCTTGTGTAGACCAAATTGTAATTCCTTTCTGTAAGGTCCCTTTGTGGAAGATCCCTTAGAGGATAGTGAAATCATTCATAGTGGTGAAGGCGGGACGTAGAGCGGTGGCTCAACCTCGAAACAAATCCTTTGTGTTGTGTTTTGCTTGTGTCTTACTCTATTGCTTTTTACTTTTCGTACTTGTGTAGCTGTTCATCTGCTTAATATCATTACTTGCATATCATCCATCACTTTCACTATCGGTCAATACTCATCTCAATAAGGAGGTAATTGAGCACCTCAACCATTATCTAGAGAAATCAAAGAGGAAAAGTTCAGGAGCCATTCACGGCGGTGTTCGTAAACTCG
>JAVJIF010004917.1:0-75077 GCA_038442645.1 Agave tequilana
CAAGTCTTCCTTAAAGAATACGTCCTCATGATCGTATAGTTAATTTACATTCTTTTTCATTAAACTCCTACATTTATCGTGTATAATTCTGCTAATTTTCTTGTCTTAATGTCTATTTGCACAAAAATAATCATGAAAAGAAAGACGATTAAATCAAACAAATACCAGTTAAAATCAGATTTAACTGGATCTATTTAGTTAGCTGATGATGATCCCAGATCTAGTTAGAACAAATCAAGGATTGGGGCAAATGTTCAGCTAATATCAGAGCAAATTAGAAAGATAACACCAAATGAAAATCGGTAAAATTTGAATTTTTATAATCCATTTTGGTTAGCTAAAAATCACCGAGGATAAAGTCAATACAGAGTCCAAATTCAAAATTCAAAGGGATAAATGGATAGAGGGAAGATCAACAGATGAGATGAAGCAATTTTGACTCGGATTCTAACGGATACATTTTAGTATTTGAATGATAACTTTCGCTACAGTAACTCATATCTGATGATTCAAGATGATCCAGAAAGAAAACTTAAATGGCTACAACTCTTAAGTTAATCACTATTTCTAATTCTATCATTTGATAAGTAATATTCAGTAATCAACACGCCAACATACTGTAGATCAGAACTGAATATCCACATCAAAATCAAGTTTGGAGATAAGGGGAGGATTCAAATTCAAAAATAGTCAGCTTTTCCTATCTTCATACTCCTCTACCCTCTGTATTTCTCGTATAAATACCTGCAATCTCAAAGGCAAATGGGAACGATCAAGCAGAGATAGATTTTAGGCCAGTTTTTTTTTTCTTTTTAGTGTAGGTTTTTATATTTATTTTTATGTATTTTTATTTCTTTGTAAGCATAAGTTAGACTGAGATTCATATAAGTAAGGGAGAGAGACTTATGCTGAGAGTGACATTGATGTAACCTACTACTTTCTTTCATAGTTTCTACAAGCAATCAAAAATAACATCTTTATTCTTTTCTTTGTTTATAAGTTCTTATTTTTTCTACTTTACCTCTTTTGGTTTTGATGAATGTCCAAGTGAAACTAGAAGCATCAGTATGGCCATGTTTGTATGAGTGCCACCGATATTTCATGATGATATCTCCTCCTCAAAATTTCGTATCATTTCATTCTTGTTAGTCTTAATGATATAACGGGAATAGGGACTGAGCTCGATCTTATGGGTTTATGCGTTGATCGCCTACGAAGTAAGGTAAAACATGTAAGATTTTTCAGGTAAGTCATCAACCAGAGAAGGTAAGTTTTCCTTTTAGGTTTTCTTTCTTTTCTTTTAATTCTTTAGTTTAGATCATCACAATCTCCTAATCATTTTATTCAATCTTTTTAATTTCTTTATACAAAATCCATTTTCTATTTTCTCCACCTTCTCAATTTACCACTTTCTTATTAACTTAACTGTAACTTATTTTTCTCTTTTCTTTTAAAGAACTAAAAAAGATCTTTAACCACTGATTGTAACTTAAAGAGAGCTTGCCAAAAAAACTTCCATCGCTAGTCTCTCCTTGTGGATTACGACCCGCATAGCCACTTGCTATTGCGGTAGAATTGAGTACCTGCCAATTCTATTCTTAAGTTCTGAAATTCTGTATTCTTGTGTGCAGGTAAAAACCTCATCACCTCACTCTAGAAGCTGTGTCAGGATATCCGAACATCCAATCTCTAAGGGAGCAGCACATGATCACACAATACAAGGCGATCGTCTGACTCCCCGAATCACTTACATGAGATATAACTCTTTTCAATTTCAATCTGTGTACTACATTTATGAATAAAGTATTATTTTATTCTCTTAATCATACATCTCTCTATTGCAGTGCTTACATCTGTCACATACAACCATGCATTCATCCTAAAGATGGAGACACCCACTCGAAGGCAGCAACAAGATTACTCCACAACATACAATCTCCACTCGTCCCGAAAATGGAGACAACCTACTCGGAGGCAGTAACAAGATTACTCGCAACATATAATCATCCTCACTCACTGAAGATAAAGACAAGCTATATGGATGTAACAAAGAGATTGTTTCACAATATACAACCATGCACTAGCCCTGAAGATGGAGATAACCAACTCGGAGGCAGTAACAAAATGCTCTATAACGTGCATCCATCCATACCCCCGCAGATGGTTTTTTCCCCACTCGAAGTGGCAAAAAGACTTCTCTGCTGTTGAGATTTTTTCCCACTCAGAGAGTATATGTACGTTCCGTTGCTGGATTTTTCCTACTCAGAGACGACAACATAGATATGCACATGGGCTTTTTCTCTATCGTCCTATGGGAGTAGAAACCTCCACTTTGGGATTTTCCCCATTCAGAGTCTCCCACTCTGCTATAGAGATTTTTCCCTCTCAGAGCCTATGTTTGATGTTTCGCTACTAGGATTTTTCTCACTCGGAACACAAACACTTTCCTACGGGTCTCCCCTTGTTAACCTGCGAGAAGATGAATACATTCATCCATCCATATTCTATGGTAGGATTTCCCCTAGTCGGGAGTACTCCAATGTGGGATGTCCCCCACACGGAGGATAGATCCACTGTTAGGCTTGCTCTCATGTTGGAGGTATCTAATCATTACTCTGGATGGGGGACCCTATCCAGAAGACGTATCCAATCTGCTGATAGGTTGTACCCCCACTTCAGGCCACTATTATATAGGTACCGACGAGGATGTAACCGCATGTGTTCAAGTATATCATGAGGGTTTTCTTAATCAGATTATCCCCTCTACGTATTAGCCCATGTGGACATACTCCAATTATTCCCCAGAGGAAGCGATGACAGGTATGATGTTTTAAATTTTTCGATGCCTGAAACTATACTGCATCTATCATTTCTTCTCTATGTATCATTATGCTTGTGCACATTTTAACTACTACGCCTATTTCCCAATCTACATGCCCCGAGATGGATTAACCCCACTCAGAGGCGATGACATATGATCCTATAGAACACTCCAACAACTCGGGATTTGAGCTCTGCTGTAAAGATTTCTCCCTCCGTAGCCCTTACTGTTGGTCCCGAGATGATGCCAATTGTAGGATCTAAAATATACGTCAACACTCAAACAAAGATATTAGCGTTAAATATAAAAAATTTGCAAGTAAGGAAATTAAATCACAGAAAAGATAACAACGCAAACACAAGTGATTTATTCTTGTTCGGTCCTTGTGACGTACATCCAGTCCCCAAGCCACCTGCTTGAGATTTTTCTTTAACCTTTGACTTTGTACACCCAAAATCAACACCTTGTATACCACTTGACAAATCCCCTTTGTCAAATGTATGCAACTCTTCTTACAAACCAAGAAGACGACAACACCTTGTACAACCTCTCTTCACCCGAAGACGTTCTTGTACAATGCTCCTCTTTGAGTGATTACAAACAATCCTATAAACCTTGAATCTGTATGTGATCGTGAAAGGGCTCTTATAGGTAGACTCTAAGAAATCTTCACTATTTATTTGAATTGGTATTTTCTGAGATAGATTTTTCAACAGAATTTTTCGACAGAAAACTATTTATTTGAATTTGTATTTTTAGCCTAGGATAACATCCTATTTATTATAGCTGAAATCTATGGTCAGTTAGGGTAGTTATCAGGTCAAATTTGAATATTGAAACGTTGGATAAAATACCAGAAAACAGAAACTGTCCAACAGTCTGAAACTGCATACTGCCATTAGTCGACTAGGGGTTGGGGGTTAGTAACTAGGGTAGGCAATTTAGACAGGATTAGTCGACTAATATAGGGACCAAGTCGACTAAGTCAAGATTGAAACACAGGACAAGTTTCTGGAAACTGAAACTTGTCGACCAGAATAAGTTGTTAGTCGACTAGGCCAAGCATTAGTCGACTAGGAAAACTAGTAAGTCGACTAATAGTGAGTGTTGGTCAGAAACAGAGAGTTGGTATCTTTGCAGGACAACGTTAGTCGACTATAGAGATTGTCAAGTCGACAATACTATGTATAATCGACTAATAGAAGATATAAGTCGACTAAGTAGGTTATGATGTGTGTGTGTTTCAAGGCTTTTAACAAACTATTAAATATTACAATACACATCCATAGCCACTCTCTTTGGGAAGTCTTGATCATGTAGAACTCTTGAATAAGCTTGTAAGATAGAGCTCCAATGATATGCCTTCACAAACGTATCATCAAAAGCAAGTTCTAACATTCTCCCCCTTTTTTGATGATGACACTTTGTGTGCACGAATGCTCCCCCTGCAGAGAATATGTTATATGTTCTCTCCCTACAGAAAGGTTATAACAGATATAGAAATACATGTGTTCTCCCCCTGCAACAAATTATCATAAGAAAAATATATATGATAAATATTTGAAATATTTTTCTTATTAAACTTTTATATGGTACCTGAAAGATAAACATTAGAGTGGTACCAATCATTATAAGATTAAAGCATTAACCTTAGGAATTCAAACCCAATTTAAATTTGATTTCCATCTGTTAGTACACACATAATTGCATGAATTACATATATCATGTATGTATGATGTAATATAAGTATTTTTATCAACAATGCTTAAGTTTTTAGGGATCCATATGAACTTGTTCTTAATTCTTTTTGAAATAATATCAGTATTTCTTTTCACAAAAGAATTATATGAATTACTGACATATGTAGATTTTTCAAAAAATCCAAGACCATAATGATTATGTGACATCTTTTGATATGATAACAAATCATTTAACTTTTCTTTTCCTTGATTAAATTTAGTCACATTTTTCAAAATCTCTTTATATTTCATTTTGAAATTTGATATGTCTTTATTTAAAACAGTAATCCTTTCATTTAAAGACAAAATTTACTTTTAAATTCTCACTATCTTTTTTCAATGATGATATAATTTTTTTAAAATCATCTTTTTGAGAATTTATAGAAGAAATTTGAGAAACATAACATGAATTTTCTTTAATAAGTTTTTTATTTTCTTTTGACAAAAACTTTATTCTTTATCTTTTCATTCTTTAGATCATTGTATAATTCATGAAATGCATCTAAAAGTTCAGTATATTGTATCTCATCTTCTTCTAGAGCCATGTAACAGATGTTGAAATGTTCAGTGGCTTCTTCTTCGTCAGAGGAAGAGGAATCACTATTTTTCATGATGCTTGGTAGTCTTTCTTCTTTCTAAACTGTTTACTCTTGAATTTACCTTTATTTTTGAGAAATGGGCAATTCTTCCTCATATGACCTAATTTATTGCAATTAAAACATTTAAACTTACCTTGCTTAAAGAATCTTCTGAATTTTCCTGAAAGCATTGTCATCTCCTCTTCATCGTCATCTGAATTGTCCGTGTCTAAGGATGCATGGAAGGCAAGTTCTTTCTTCTTTGAGAGAGATTATTGTTCATCCTTCTTTCTATCTTCGAGTTACACTTCATATGCCATTAGATTGCCATAAGGTTTTCTAATGACATTGTTGAGAGATCATTTACTTCTTCTATTGCAGTTGTCTTCTTCTCCCAATCTGGTGTGAGTGCACGAAGGATCTTGTGAAATTTTTCTACTTGGGTGTATTCCTTTTCAAGGGATGCTAAGGAATTTGTTAGTCGGTTAACCTTGTAACCATTTCTGAGATGGTTTTCATTCTCCTTCATTTTGAAAAGTTCAAACCTGCGGAAAAGATAGAAATTTTAGATTCTTTAACCTTATTTGTGCCTTCATGTGTTACCTATAGAGTGTGCCATATTTGATTTGCAGAAGTGGCTGTTGACACATGGTTGAATTCTTCTTTGGTTAAGGCACAGAATAAAGCATTCATCGCTTTGGCATCAAGGTTCACATTCTTCTTTTGATCATCACTCCAAGCGGTGTAGTTGGTTGTCGGCTTGGTGTACGGTGTTTCTACTATGTTTCAAAGTTCGTAGTTGAGCGATTGCAAGTAGATATTCATTCTACACTTTCAATAGATGTAGTTGGATCCGTCAAATAGCGGTGGATGTTGTGTAAATGTCCTTCTTTGAATTGTGACAAAGGAAACTCCATTGTGATCCTTGTATGGTTGTTGACTGGGTATGCAGGGCTCTAATACCAATTGTTGTCCCGAGATGATGCCAATTGTAGGATCTAAAATATACATCAACACTCAAACAAAGATATTAGCGTTAAATATAAAGAATTTGCAAGTAAAGAAATTAAATCACAGAAAAGATAACAAACGCAAACACAAGTGATTTATTCTGATTCGGTCCTTGTGACGTACATCCAGTCCCCAAGCCACCTGCTTGAGATTTTTCTTTAACCTTTGACTTTGTACACCAAAATCAACACCTTGTATACCACTTGACAAATCCTCTTTGTCAAATGTATGCAACTCTTCTTACAAACCAAGAAGACGACAACACCTTGTACAACCTCTCTTCAACCCGAAGACGTTCTTGTACAATGCTCCTCTTTGAGTGATTACAAACAATCCTATAAGTCTTGAATCTATATGTGATCGTGAACAAGGGCTCTTATAGGTAGACTCTAAGAAATCTTCACTATAAAGTATGAATTTGAATAAAGAACTAAAAGTGAAAAACTGTTTTCTGAAAACAGATTTTTCAACAGAGTTTTTGGGCAAAAAACTATTGATTTGAATTGGTATTTTTAGCCTAGGACAACATCCCTAGTTATAGCTGAATCTATGGTCAGTTAGGGTAGTTATTAGGTCAAATTTGAATATTGAAATGTTGGATAAAATACCAGAAAATAGAAATTGTCCAACAGTCAGAAACTACCATTAGTCGACTAGGGGTTGGGGGTTAATCGACTAGGGTAGGCAATTTAGACAGGATTAGTCGACCAGTATAGGGACCAAGTAGACTAGGTCAAGATTCAAACACACGACAAGTTTCTAAAAACTGAAACTAGTCGACCAGAATAAGTTATTAGTCGACTAGGCCAGGTATTAGTCAACTAGGAAAACTAGTAAGTCGACTAATAGTGAGTGCAGGTCAGAAACAAAGAGTTGGTATCTTTGCAGGACAAACGTTAGTTGACTATAGAGATTGTCAAGTCGACTATACTATGTATAAGTCGACTAATAGAAGATATAAGTGGACTACGTGGGTTATGATGTGTGTGTGTTTCAAGGCTTTTAACAAACTATTAAATATTACAATACACATCCATAGCCACTCTCTTTGGGAAGTCTTGATCACGTAGAACTCTTGAATAAACTTGTAAGATTGAGCTCCAATGATTTGTCTTCACAAATGTATCATCAAAAGCAAGTTCCAACATTTACAATCTCCATAGTTGGGATATCCTCTACTCAGAAGCGACAATGAGGAAACTCCATTGCAGGGATTTTTCTCTCTCGGAGGCTCAACTCCATAGCTGGGATTTTCCCACTCAGAGACAAACTTGCAGGTACCACTGTGAGACAAACACCACTCAGGAACCACACGCCGAACCATTCCAACAAAACAACATTCCAAACATCTCGGAGTCAAAGTAATTTCAGAGTAGACATCTAATTCCAAACAAAATAGTCATGAGACAATCCAGGTAAGATGCAAATAACACCTCCATTTTAATTTACTACTTTATTATAAAGTTTTCTGATTACACACATCCAAATATAAGCTTGGTTACATCTAACAAGAGTAATATAATATCTATCACATGTTGTATCTTTCTTTAAAAGAAAAAACAGATATTTTTCTGCCACATCATCCATTACGGCATCTAGGAGATGACTCCTAAACAAATAATCCACCACTTCCGGGAGCGATGATACCGAGAATTTTAAAAAAAAATGTCAGAACTGAGATCACGTCTCGGACTGTAGACTGAAGCCTGTAAGATAGTGATAGTACCAATGCCAAGCCCCGTAACTTCGAAGATGAACTGAAGCAAAGGCAAAGTCTTCGGTAGAGATCTCAGAGAATACCCTCATACCTTTCTCCAGTTGCCTACTAGGGATCAGAACCATCATCAAGAACGCCTTGGGCTGTCGCCTCATGCACACTATAAGGAAAGAGAGGCGGCGAGCTCCAACTTCAGCCCAGCCCGATCTGATCCGAGAGCAGATGGACGACCAAGCAGAAGGAGAGCCCCCACTTATCCATCCTGACAGCCGGGCCTCATCGCGAAAAGTGACCTTCCTTGATGAGCCTATCGCGAAAACTGATGTTCCTCGACGACCGATCTCCTGAACATCAGGAGCGCAATAACCGTCTCCATCCTCTCCCTCTCTCTTCTCCACCAAACGAAGAAGAAGGAAGACATCATAGCCCACCAGAATGAGAATTTTTCAAAGCAAAAAGTTTTTAGAAGATGAGCAAATCTCTCCTCACATATCCTTCCTATTTATAAATGGAAAGGAAATCCAAGCTCCTCCCATTCAAAACTCCAATCTTTGAAAACCGATCCATGTCGCGAGATTTTCGGTACGATAGGATCTCGAGGTACCAAATGTCGTTGTCGCTGAAAAGTCACCTAGAGGGGGGGGTGAATAGGTGACAATGCTAATCAAAGGGCAAATAAAAATTTAAAGCTACAACAATCACAATCAAGAATCACAAGATGAATGCAAGCAAGTAAGTAAGACAATGAATATGATGAGCAAGTAATAAGTGCAAGCAAAGTAGAGTAAGGATTGCAAGAATGTAAACCAATCGCAAACACAAGGATATGTTATCGAGGTTCGAGCACCCAGCTCTACTCCCCGCCTTCCCCAGAAGGATTCTAGCTACTTCCACTATCACAAAGAACAATACAACCGGAGTACCCAACTCCACAATTACAATCACAAGAATCTCTGAGTAGTCACAAGACCACAAACTCTCTCTTTCAAAAATCTCTTCCCTTACAAAGGTCCTTAGAGAATAATGAGTAGAATTGAAGCTCTTTTGTGTGTAAGGAAAAGAAATTGAAATCAGAGAAAATCTTTTGAAAACCCTTCAGAAAATTGAGAGAATTTAGCACAAAAACCAAGAACTTTTGAAAGCCTTAAACTTTTGAATTTTGTAGCAATAATTGTTGTAACAAATCTCTCCCCAAACACCCCTATTTATAGGAGAGGGCTAGGGTTTAGGGATAAAACATAATTACTGATGTTTAGGAGGTAATTAGTTCAGAATATATTATTAAACTAATTTAAATACAAAAAGACAAAAATAAACAGCTCTTTAAAAACTGCCCGTTACTGTTCAACGGCTAGCTCGGTCGACCGGTGCGGTCGACCGCTAGTTAAAAAATTATGACCGTTACAGGCATTCGGTCGACCGACCCGGTCGACCGGAAAAACCAGAGAGCAAAAACTATAGTCCGGTCGACCGTAGCGGTCGACCGACAGACATGCACACGGATACGTGCATCTGCCAGAACCTCGGTCGACTGGGACGGTCGACCGGTATAACCTGACACAGATTCGGTCGACCGGCCGGTCGACCGGAACTGGTCAAAAATCAGATTTAGAAGTAATTTAAGAAAGATTAGATTTTGATAAAAATACTTTTGAACAGGGATTAGTATAAAACATAAATATATATCTGTAGGCAAAATCTTGTATGCAAAATATTTTTGTATAAATTATAGGAAAACATTTTGGATTGAACATGTGCGCAAAAACGTGTGTGATAGAGCTTCAACCTATCCACTATTCTTTAACAAACTTCTAAACTATAAAACTAAAAATAAAGTATGCATAGCAATCTTCACAATCTTTGAGCCATGCTATCCTTGCTAGAGCCTTCTTCTTCTATGATCCTTCCTTGATGTGCAATATGCCTTCATAGCTTTATGAACCTAGAAGTTGTTGCAATAGCAAGCAATGGCCTCCAAAATTGGTACAACCCTGAAACTCATCTTAACAAACTTATTAGTACCAAATAGCTCATATTTGGTTTGTCATCATCAAAACCAAAAACAAATGGAGAGTGTAACCTCTTGGGCCAACAATCTCCCCCTTTTTGATGATGACAAAACAAATAGGCTATAAACAAAAATATAGGGGGAGAGAGACTCCCCCTCAAATTGTGCTATATAATTAAACTCAAAACAACTCAAAACACAAGAATTCATAGAAAACATAAAAACATGTTCTGATATCAAATGAAACCAAATTGAAATAATACCAATAGAACACAAAATACAAGAGTTCTCAATTTCATAAAACACAAAACTCATAAAACCAAAACATATAAATTCATATGGAACCAAAACCAAATGAACTTATTTTTGTCCATGTAAACTTATTCTCCCCCTTTTTATCATACATCAAAAAGGGTTATGAGAAACATGTCTATTCAATAATACAAACATTAAGTTCTCCACAAATAAACGAAAATCTAGCAAAATCAAGAGGTTTAGTGAAAATATCGGCTAGTTGTAAATCCGTGGAAACATAATCAATATCTATATCACCTTTCTCAAAATGATCTCTAAGAAAGTGATATCTAATCTTAATGTGCTTGGTCTTACTATGTTGATTTGCATTTTTGGTCATGTGAATAGTACTAGTATTATCACAAAATATTTTTATATGATCAAAGTGCAAATCAAAATCAAGGAGAGTATGTTTCATCCAAAGGACTTGTGCACAACAAGCCCCCGCGGCAACATACTCCGCCTCGGCGGTTGAGAGAGCTACGGATTTTTGTTTCCTAGAGGACCATGAAACAAGACATTACCAAGAAATTGACATATCCCACTAGTACTCTTTCTATCTACTCTACAACCCGCATAGTCGGCATCCGAATAACTAATCATTGAAAAACCTATAGTTTTCGGATACCAAAGACCCATTCCAATAGTGCCCTTAATATAACGAATAATGCGTTTTACCGCAATAAGATGAGACTCTTTAGGACACGATTGAAATCTAGCACAAAGACACACACTAAACATGATATCCGGCCTACTTGCCGTTAAATATAAAAGACTTCCTATCATGCTTCTATATAATTTAATATCAACATTTTACCTTGTTCGTCCTTATCAAGCTTGATTGTAGTTGCCATTGGAGTGTTGCAAGCCTTTGATCCTTCAAGCCCAACTTCTTTACTAGCTCCTTTGCGTACTTGGCTTGGTTAATGAAGGTTCTGTCTTGCAATTGCTTGATTTGGAGTCCAAGAAAGAAATTAAGCTCACCCATGGAAGACATTTCAAATTCTAGTTGCATTACCTTTTCAAATTCCTTGCACAAAAGCTCATTAGTAGATCCAAAAATTATATCATCAACATAAATTTGCACAATTAAAATATCATTATCAACATGCTTAGTGAAAAGAGTTGTGTCTACTTTGCCTTTAATAAAATTATTTGAAATGAGAAAACTAGAAAGCCATTCATACCAAGCTCTTGGAGCTTGTTTCAATCCATACAAAGCTTTATCAAGTTTAAAAACAAAATCGGGATGAACATGATCAACAAAACCGGGAGGTTGAGAAACATAAACTTCTTCATTAATAAAACCATTTAAAAATGCACTTTTTACATCCATTTGAAAAAGTTTAAAATTTTTAAAACATGCAAAAGCTAGTGTCATCCGTATGGCTTCAAGCCGTGCTACGGGTGCAAAGGTCTCCTCAAAGTCAATTCCTTCAACTTGAGTGTAACCTTGGGCCACTAACCTAGCTTTATTCCTAATGACATTTCGGACACATCCATCTTGTTTCTAAAGATCCACTTAGTACCAATTATTGGTCTATCGTGGGGCTTAGGAACAAGGTGCCAAACTTGGTTGCGCTCAAATTGATTGAGTTCCTCTTGCATGGCAAGCAACCAATATGGGTCCGTCTCGGCTTCGAGAATGCCCTTGGGTTCAAAATGAGAAATGAAATCAAAGTTACCACATAAGTCATGGAGTTTGGAGCGCGTAGTGACTCCTCTAGATGCATCACCCAAGATGAGCTCCTTCGGATGATTTGTAGCGTATCTCCAAGCTTTAGGAAGCGGTTGAGAGCTTTCCTCTTTATCCCCTTGAACTTCACCAATTGAATCTAGCTTTTCTTCTTGAGCGGGTGAGTCCTTCAAGGATAGTCTCTCCATGTCTTCACCTAATGGTTCAATCTCTTCAACATTCTCAACAACCACATTAGATTCTTCAAATTTAACATGCATTGACTCTTCAATAGTAAGTGAAGATCTATTAAAAATTCTATATGCTTTGCTAGTAGAAGAATATCCAACAAAGATAGCTTCATAAGCCTTAGCATCAAACTTACCCAAATTATCCTTAGTATTTAAAACAAAACACTTGCATCCAAAAACTTTAAAATATGCAACATTTGGTTTTCTAGAATGATACATTTCAAAAGAAGTTTTTGAAGAATTTTTGCATAAATAAATACGATTCGATATATAGCATGCGGTGTTTACGGCCTCGGCCCATAAATATTGAGGGAGGTCATACTCACTTATCATTGTCCTAGCCATCTCTTGAAGTGTTCTATTTTTCCTTTCTACAACTCCATTTTGTTGTAGAGTTCTAGGACAAGACATTTCATGCTTAATTCCTTTTTCATCACAATAAGTCATGAAGAGTTGGTTAACAAACTCACCACCTCTGTCACTCCTTATTTTCAAAATCGGAAAACCTTTTTCTTTTTCAACTCTTTTTCGAAAAATCTTAAAATGGGAAAAAGTTTGATTTTTATGTTGCAAAAAGAAAACCCAAGTAAAACGGGAGAAATCATCAACCAAAACAAATGCAAATCTACTTCCATTTAAACTCTTAGTTTTAGTTGGTCCAAAAAGATCCATATGAATTAATTCTAAAGGCCTAGTTGACATGATATCCTTGATTGGTTTAAAGGAAGACTTGGTTTGTTTCCCAAGTTGGCACGCACCACAAATGCGGTCTTTCTCAAAATTCAAGTAAGGTATACCCTTCACCAATTCCTTTGAATTAATCCTAGAAATATGGTCAAAAGATGCATGTCCTAGTCTTCTATGCCAAAGCCAAGAATTTTCATCAAAAGCATCAAGCATTTAGTAGAACAATCTAAATTAAGCATGTCAATAATATAAACATTATTATCACGAAAACCGGTAAGAATACAATCATTAGATTCAACATTAAAAATCTTGCAAGAGGAATCATCAAAAACAACTTTAAGTCCACGGTCACAAAGTTGACTAATGCTAAGCAAATTATGTTTTTAAACCATCTACTAAAATAACATTCTCAATAATAGGAGATGCACCAATTTGAATGTTACCTATACCGATGATAGTTCCTTTAGAGTCTCCCGAAGGTGACGGTGCCACTTTCCATGTACCTTGATAGGGTTGTGAAGTTGTGATGTCCCATGTCATGTGTCTTGAACAACCACTATCAAGGTACCACCGCTCCCTACGTCTTGGAGCTTTGGTGTGTACCTACATCAAACAATTTAAGACTTGATTTTGGTACCCACATTTTCTTGGGTCCTCTAGGGTTAGTGTCATGAACCAAACAAGATTATTTATTCTATTTAGTTGATCATAGCAAAACTTAGCTAAATGTCCATTTTTACCACAATATGTGCATCTATACACTCTACCATATTTAAAAGTATAGTGAGTGTGTGATTTGTGAGCATGAGAAACTTTAACATGAGTAGTGTGAGCATGAGAATTCTTAGCTTGTGAAGTGTTAGCATGTGAAGTGTGCTTTTTAGAAAACATGTTCTCAAGTTTCTTGATATTAAAAGCACAATCATTTAAAACTTTTTCAAAATCATTCATTTTTGATTTAAAGGAAGAAATTTCTTTTTCATCAATAATAGGAGATTTTGCTTTACAAGAAACTTTGTAGGCATTAATTCTTTTTGTATAGAAATGAGATTAGAAGAAATATTATCCTTTTCTTTAGAAACCATAGCAAGTTCATTCTTAAGAAAAGCAACTTCTTTTTGTAATTTTATGCATTCAAGTTTCTTGTTATCATAAGTTTCAGAAAGTTCTACAAAAGCATGCACTAGAACTTCCTTACTTACATCATCATCTTCATCATCAAGGGATTGAGGGGTTACCTTGGGTGTGTTTGCCATGAAACACATATTAGCTTGATCCACCTCCTCTTCGGACTCGCTTTCCGAATCCCACGTAGCTTTGTAAGCTTTCTTTTCCTCCGGCTTCTTTGGCTTGAAGGAGGAAGTCATTTTCTTCTTGAAGTCCGGACAATCCGCCATGATATGTCCGGGTTTGCGGCAATTGTAGCATATGATCCTCCGCTCCTCTTTGCCTTCAAATTTTCTCTGAAAGTTGAGCTTGTTCTTCCGGTACATCCTCTTGACGTTGCGAACAAGTAGAGTAAGCTCCTCATCTTCTTCTTCATCATCTTCATCGTCATCATTGGTGGATGAAGTCTTGAAGGTTATGGATTTCTTCTTTGAAGTAGTGGCCTCTTCTCTTGCCTTCTTCTCCATCTCATGGGTCTTTAGGTTCCCAATGAGACTAATGAGGTCCATCTCGTCCTTGTCGTTCAACTCCTTCAAGGTGGTGGCCTTGATCTCCCATGATGAAGGAAGAGCCTGAATTACTTTCCGCACCTTTTGATCGTTGGAGATGTCATCACCTAAGGAAGAAAGACCATTAGTGATTTTAGTAAACCTTGTAGCCATACTATCAATAGACTCATCATCAAGCATTTTAAATGACTCATATTGGGACCTCAAGAGATCTATCTTAGCTCTCTTGACTTGTGAAGTCCCCTCGTGTGTGACCAATAAGTGTTGCCAAATCTCATAGGCGGATTGGCAATGAATTACCCGTGTAAGGTCATCCTAATTCAAGGCGGTTAATAGGGAGTTTTGGCCTTGGAGTTAGCCTCATATAGTTTAAAGTCAAGGTCGGTCCAAGTGCTCTCATCACCATCGGGTGCTTCATAGGGTTTGGTCAAGGACTTGGCTACTAAGCTACCCAAAGATTGCAAAAATATAGTCATCCTAACCTTCCAAATTGGGAAATTGAGTCCATCAAATTTAGGTGGGGATTTAATGTTGTCGGCCATGTTTACTAGTGATGAATGAATGAAATGAAAATGTTGATTAGCAAGTTTTAAGGATCTCTCTATGGATGTTAAGCCAAACCTAGAGTCCAAGCTCTGATACCAATTGAAAAGTCACCTAGAGGGGGGGGTGAATAGGTGACAATGCTAATCAAAGGGCAATTAAAAAATTTAAAGCTACAACAATCACAATCAAGAATCATAAGATGAATGCAAGCAAGTAAGTAAGACAATGAATATGATGAGCAAGTAATAAGTGCAAGCAAAGTAGAGTAAGGATTGCAAGAATGTAAACCAATCGCAAACACAAGGATATGTTATCGAGGTTCGAGCACCCAGCTCTACTCCCCACCTTCCCCAGAAGGATTCTAGCTACTTCCACTATCACAAAGAACAATTACAACCGGAGTACCCAACTCCACAATTACAATCACAAGAATCTCTGAGTAGTCACAAGACCACAACTCTCTCTTTCAAAAATCTCTTCCCTTACAAAGGTCCTTAGAGAATAATGAGTAGAATTGAAGCTCTTTTGTGTGTAAGGAAAAGAAATTGAAATCAAAGAAAATCTTTTGAAAACCCTTCAGAAAATTGAGAGAATTTAGCACAAAAATCAAGAACTTTTGAAAGCCTTAAACTTTTGAATTTTGTAGCAATAATTGTTGTAACAAATCTCTCCCCAAACACCCCTATTTATAGGAGAGGGCTAGGGTTTAGGGATAAAACATAATTACTGATGTTTAGGAGGTAATTAGTTCAGAATATATTAATTAAACTAATTTTAAACACAAAAAGACAAAAATAAACAGCTCTTTAAAAACTGCCCGTTACTGTTCAATGGCTAGCTCGGTCGACCGGTGCGGTCGACCGCTAGTTAAAAATTATGACCGTTACAGGCATTCGGTCGACCGACCCGGTCGACCGGAAAAACCAGAGAGCAAAAAACTATAGTCCGGTCGACCGTAGCGGTCGACCGACAGACATGCACACGGATACGTGCATCTGCCAGAACCTCGGTCGACTGGGACGGTCGACCGGTATAACCTGACACAGATTCGGTCGACCGGCCGGTCGACCGGAACTGGTCAAAAATCAGATTTAGAAGTAATTTAAGAAAAGATTAAGATTTTGATAAAAATACTTTTGAACAGGGATTAGTATAAAACATAAATATATATCTGTAGGCAAAATCTTGTATGCAAAATATTTTTGTATAAATTATAGGAAAACATTTTGGATTGAACATGTGCGCAAAAACGTGTGTGATAGAGCTTCAAACCTATCCACTATTCTTTAACAAACTTCTAAACTATAAAACTAAAAATAAAGTATGCATAGCAATCTTCACAATCTTTGAGCCATGCTATCCTTGCTAGAGCCTTCTTCTTCTATGATCCTTCCTTGATGTGCAATATGCCTTCATAGCTTTATGAACCTAGAAGTTGTTGCAATAGCAAGCAATGGCCTCCAAAATTGGTACAAACCTGAAACTCATCTTAACAAACTTATTAGTACCAAATAGCTCATATTTGGTTTGTCATCATCAAACCAAAACAAAATGGAGAGTGTAACCTCTTGGGCCAACAGTCGCCTGATCTCATCCATTAATAACCGAGAGATTCAAAAAGATGTCACCTAGAGGCTAGTTGTAAACGTCGATCCTTACTTGAAGCTTTCAGAAAGAGTTCAGTGCACTTAAATACTTTCACTAACTCGGCTCTTCTGATTTTCCTTCCACAGCTCTTGTAGTGGTTAAAATATTATTAGCCCCAGATATCGCGACACGTGTCCCGCCAAACTAAAATTATCACAAGCAGACAACACGCCTGTAGTGGTCAAGATCAGGTTAGCGCTAAAGATTGCTACATGTGTCCCATTGCACCAGAAGTACCGCAAGCAGATAACACGCACAAAATGCCAAGCAGCTTTTATATAACCCCGAGGAGAGAGAGCCTCGGGCCTAACCCTGGACACATCCCAACTCCGAGGAGAGGACACTGAGTCTCTTCTCACCCTGCCATCCGCGACTACCAGACTTCTCTTCAACTCCTACTGGAAATAACTCAACAGCAAGCTTTCCGGATCGGAAGGACGGTTACGCTTGCCACGAAATCCTCACGTTCTAAATACCTGATTGGAGTCATTTATGCATCATTTTCTACCACCATGCTATGCTTTATCTGAATAAATATTGGAATTTTATTGCTTTTTCCTCTCTTTTTTCAGGTCCAATGTTTAATGGAGAAGGAGGCCCAACAATTATGATTTTTAAGGAATTAAAGAATCATTTAGAAAGCCCACAAGAGGAAAGCCCAAGTCAGAGCAGATCCAAAGCGTATTCTCAGTTTCTAAAAGATCCAGCTGGGGAAACGAGATACAACAGAAAGGCACAAAAATTCGCTAGCACAACGGCCAAGAAACAGCCGCGGAAACGCGGCACATGCCGCGGAACCGCGGCAATCTTCTGGCCGTTACTTCAGCGTTTGATCGGAGCTGAGATGGGATGACCTCCTCTCATGAAGACTATAAATAGACTCCTAGGGCCTCTGTAATGAGAGAGGACAAAAGAGCATTGTTTATAGGGAAATTATTAGGGTTTCTCGAGGTTTTTTTTTAGTCTCTTATGTAATTTTCTTTTTCTCCTTCTAGAATCCAGAAAAGAGAGAGTGAGAGTGAGCAATCTTTGTAATTAGAGACGGTAACAACACAATACAAGGATCAAGCTTCTAATCTTCCAATCTTTTCTTGTTCTAGTGCACTGTTTTCTTTAAGATTTTACTTTCTTCTATTTAATTTTACAATGAACTATTGCTTGTTCTTTATTTCATGTCTAGGTAATTCATTAACATGACTAACTAACTTTTAATTTTACTAACTACTAACTCTTGGGTGATTGCTACTTTATATGATTCATTGGACGCTTTCTACCTTTGTCTTGCAAACTACAAGTCTATTTTACCTCCAATGAAGATGAGTTGCTTTTTATTCTTTGTAAATGCTATGTTCCCCCTCCATATGATTCATGTGAGCCTCACTTAGAGCCTTGTCTTTAGAACAAGTGCCTTGATGGAACATGAAGATGGAGCACTTCACTAAGCTGATGACTACATTACAAGATTCTTATTTCATGCTCGCTTTATTATAGCTTTGATGGACTAATGACTCTTGTATGTTTTCTTAGCATCTTTAAGAGTGACTATCCTTATTCTACTGTTGAAAATCTATTTAGAGAGCCAATGATTCAAGGAGGCAACTAGCCTAGCCTAGATGAGAAACACCTTCGACATGGGACAATACAAGGACTTGGCAAAGCAAGACACACCATTGCTGATGAATCAATATGAGGCATGCATCACCCAACGAGAGTAGTAAGTTAGTAAATTAGAATGTTAGTTAGTCATGACTTCTCTTTATATCATTCTTAAAAAAAATCTCTCTTCTGAAAACTTTCTTTCTCTTTTCAAATATCTCCGTTTTCCTTCCATCTTTATTCTCGTTTCTTCCTTTCTTTTACAAAACCCCCAAAGATTTTCCATGCATCTTCCGCCTCGTTTTGTTTTTTCATTTCTTAAAACAAAGAAGAACATTTATTTTTCTTCTCGAAGATTTCAATATAAAGACCTTGAATGCTTCTATTGCTAACCCTCCCTGCGGATACGACCCGTCCTAGCTTTTGCTACGAACGGTGATTCAGAAGGAGCAAAGTAAACCTGCATATACACTCGAAGTTCTTGATCATCGGTACACGGACATCAACGGTTTACTCTAAACCCTTTCTCAATATAATTAATCCTTCCGAATAAATTTTTGGCGCCGTTGCCGGGGAGGGTAACGATTTTTATTGAATTTTTGGAACTAAAACGAATTTTTCTTCTCTGTTGCAGGTTACAGGTCAGGGAAAGCAGGAAAAAAGATTGCAGTAACATATATAAGTGGTCTTGGGCCTCATTCTAGAAAGCAGAGACCAAGCACCCTCTGGATTGCCGCGTTTCCTCGGCTCTGGTCGCGGATCCGCGGCAAAAAGGAGTTCACTACTGACTGAATTTTTGCAGGGCTGCTTGCTTTGCAAAATTATAGTTTTCTGCAAACTTTATTTCTTATATGCTATCACCAGGAGCCTGCTAATAAACCAACAGTAAAATATTTGTTGAAAAAGTTCAAAAAAATTGATTAGACGTTTGCATTTTAGGCACGTGTCTTTTTAATTCATTTACTTTACTGTTGAAAAGTGCTGGCGTAAGGTACGTTCGCATTGCATTTAGAATGGGACTCATCTCTTGGTTGATTTATATCGCTTTGAGTGAATCTTGCTTATCTTGTACACGTGCACAAACTGATCTTAAGGGCACCACCCATAACAAGATAAGGTGGGGATTTAATCACCCTTCCTTGGCCCAAAAATCAGATTCGAAGTACTCACAATCCCTAGCTTTTAATAAAAAATGAGTAGACGTTGGCCCTAGGGACATCTCGAACACAATTAGGAGATTATCCTAAGGGGAAAGGTGTTGGAATTTGACTCCTGCCAAGTCAGTGTTTAGGAAGGGGATTAAGGGCCGAAAGCTCGAAGGTTGGTGGTTACTTAATTAAGGAACGTCTTTGACGGATAACCTCCCACCAATCTTACCCTGACCTGACTGATTAGCTTGTGGTCAAAGTCTGCATTATACCTCCTATGGACAGTCTAACCAGTTAGGAGTCATCTAAGTCAAAGGTTTACCCTAACTTAGGTTAGAATTTTTTCTTTTTTGTTTGCTTATTTGTTTTTCTTTGTTTGTGTTTTATTGTGTGATATGGCTTATAACAACAATTTTCCAATTTTAATAGTAATCCATATTACACACCAACCTCTTTTTCGGATATTACCAACCCGGCATATCATAACTTTAACCAATATAGTGTGCCGGATTGGTCTTATCTGAATCAATATAACCCAAGCCCCCAATCTTATAACCATAATTTCCAGAATAATTTAACTCTTCATAGAGTCAATGGGGATTCACCTCCCCCGAGTCCAATTTTCAACCAACTTGTCCTCCTTATCCACCTTGTCCACAATATTTTCAAGATTCATACTCAGTTCCACCAGTCCAAAATAGAAAACCATCAATTTTGGAAATGAGTATGCGTGAGTCTAAACAACAATCACAAAATCTGATGGACTCACAATTTTACTACCAATTTCAAAACAACACTTCATCTTTTCAAGACCAATCACAACAAAACGATGAACCTATCAACTATGAAAAGATGCTTGAAGCCATGACTCAGGCTCAAAATGCTCATAATCATGACATAGATATGATGGTCCAATCTCTACGTTCTCACCGTTTGGCCAGTTCTGATGTCAGTAACCATTCTGTTAGAGCCGAAGAGTCATGCTATTTTGGAAAACAAGGTTCCATTTCAGCACGATCATTTGAACTTGTCCAAACTCTAAATTTTGAAAGTGACATTGACAGTTTGACAAGTTATTCCTTTTCTGAAATAGAACTTGAGAATGAATATGATCCTGAACCTCAACTTAGTGATTCAATTCTACTTCCTGATTCAATAATGACTCCGGTGTCTTCACCTGATTTCAATCTTTTTTTCGAGTCAACATTGGATCCTGTGCCAATTCATAATGAAATTGAATCGCCCATCTTTGATGATCATTTTATTGAACTTGACCAATTTCATACTTTTGAAAATCCCATTGATAAATTGGCAAGTTCTCATTTTTATGAAATTGAACTCAATGAGAAATATGACCTAGATTCTCAAATTTGTGATCCAGTTCAAATTCCCGATTCAATATTAACTCCTGTTTTGTTACCCGATTTGAGTAATATTTTAGAGTCAGTTTTGATTCCCACACCTGTCCTTCTTGAACTTGAATCACCAGTATTAAGTCACATTCCATTGTGAAAAACTGAATGTGGACTTGAGTTTCAACTTCTTGATTTGGACCGACTTCCTAAGCCAATTTCGACTCCTGAACCTTTACATGACTTAAGTCACTTTTCTGAGTCGGTATTAGTTCAAGTACTTCCTGAGTCCAAGTCAATCATTCTATCTTTTCACACTCCATTTTGGGACAAGGCGGTTGACAAAATTGACTCCGAAATCAATTATGAAATTTGAAAATTAGATGGGGTCAAATTTTTAATAATATTGCACATTTAATATCATATTCTCCTACTTATTATAGAATAAATTCTGCATTTTCCTAATTAAATGTTTAATTTATTTGCAGGCCCATTCCTAAAGGAGAGTGGAGAGAAATGAGCCCAAAAGCCCACCAAATCCTGACTTAATTCAGAATAAATTCGAAATTAAGGAATCTGGGCTAAATCTTGACATATCAGAGAGGTTGAAAACCAGTTGAGAAGAATCCTTCCTGAATCGATCGGTTGAAGCCAAGGATCAAAGGCCATTTTGTCAAAATCCCGGACATAAACTGCAAATCCAGATAAAGATAATTACAAATCAAGAACCGGGGAGCTCCACCAACAGGGTGTGGCCACCCTGGCCGCGGAAACGCAGCGAAAGCCGTGTTTCCGCGGCTCTGTTGGAGAGTTAGGGGGTTTGCTCCCCCTATCTTCATATGATCCTGTAGGTTGGGTTTTGCCTATAAATACTGGGATTTTCAGAGCCTCCAGGGGACGACCATGCAAAGATAGGATTTAGTCCATTTTTTCATTTTTTAGTTTAGGTTTTATTTTTCTTTCCATGTAATTTTTAGTTTTAATTTACGTAAATCAGAGGAGATCAGAGTTTCATAGGAGAACAAGAACGAAGCTTGTGCTGAGAGTGACACCGGTGTAAGGTTTCTTTCTTTTCTCTTATTGTTATGAAATCGACTCTGTAGTTTCCTTTTGTATGTACTTCGTTTTAGTGTTCTTCTTCTTCTTCTTCTTCTTCTTCTCTACTTTTCTTCTTTTGGTACAATTGCTCTCCAAGTGAGTCTAAAAGCATCGAAAGAGCCTTGCCTTTGCGAGTGCCACCGATAGCTCATGAAGATGGATTTGAGTCTCTCTGTATCATTTCATGCTTGTTTTGTCTTGATGATGTAATGTGGAAGAGACAATAATCAACTCTTATGGGCTATGCGCTGATTGCCTCGACTTCAAGGTAACATCGTCGCCAAAGATTCAAGGTAAGCTTTTGGTCAAAAGGAGGTAAGTAATTATTTTTAGTTCTTCTTTCTTTTCTTGTAACTTTTAGTTTAGATCACCAACACCACATCTTCCAAATCTTTTTCACTCTTTTTCAATTTATTTGTACATAGTCATTTTTTGATTTTCTCCACCTTCTCATTCTACCACTTTCTTCCTCACTTAACTTTAACCTAATTTTTCTCTTTTTCTTTCAAAGAACTAAAGAAGAACTTTAACCATTAATTGTAGCCTAAAAGAGAACTTACTAAAAAGAGCTTCCATCGCTAGTCCCTCCTTGTGGATCACGACCCGCATAGCCACTTGCTATTACGGTAGAATTGAGTAACTTGCACTCTTTAATCTTAAAATCTAAAATACTGTATTTTGTGTGCAGGTTCAACCTCAATCAAGGACAATGCATGAGATAGGTGTGGGGGAGGGTTCTAACATAACTTAGGTTTTTCTTTTTATTAAAAAAAATTAACATTTTCTTTACTTTTAAAAACTTTTTGAAAATAGAAACAATATTTTGACATATTTTTGTAAGAAATTAAGTCAATTTTAAGGAATAGAAAAATCAAAATTAGTATTTCTTAAACTTGGTCAAAATAAGATTATTTGTTTGATTTTTAGAGTTAGGAAGATAATTTGTAAAAGTAATTTAGTCTTGATCTTTACCATAATGAAATATGCATACTTCATACACTTACACACTTAAGGTTCAAAAAACGAAGATTCTTATGCCTTATAAAAAAATAAAAAAATATATCTATGAAAGATGAACAAATCTAATTATTGATTAGCTAGGTGCTTTGGCCTAAGTAAGCCTTAGTATTTATGCGAAAAATGATTAGATAAGTTTGAGAAAAAAATATATCCTCTGATTAAGCTGGGTATTTGTGCCTAATAAAGCATAAGTATTCACGCCTAAAAGGGGTTCATATAATAAAATCCTTAGTTTTGTGGCGTTGTTTGCTCGAGTCCTTAAGTCCTTGGGGTGTTTTCTCATCCGGTGCCCTAAGACCGTTTGGTTTGGGAGTCATCGATTAAAGGCTTGTTACATGGGCAGATTAGAAAGCCTAATAGAACTAAGGAATAGTACCACAAATATATATATATATATATATATATATATATATATATATATAATAAGGCATAAGAGTTAGAGTTAATGAACCCTTAGTCAAATTTTCATGGTCACAGGGTGCATATGACTTAGGGTAAAGTAATAGACTAGATGAGAAGTACAATTTGACTCCTTACTTTGATTGATAACAAATTTTTGAATAGAAGCTAAGTTTAGGAATGAAAAATTCAGTTTTCCTATAACTTATAGATTACTTAAATCTTACAATTATATTTCAGATATTTTTCTCTTTCAAAATGTTTTTCGAAAATACTAACTCTTTGTTTCTCTTTCTTTATGGATTTTGTGGGTGTAATCCACTGAAAACCCTAAGAAGACAACACTCCTCCTCTAGGGTAACCTAGAGGTTTAAAGGCTTGTTGCATGAGCTCAGTGCAATCGTGTCACCTACGAAAGTAGCGTAATAATTTAGTTAGGATTTTTCTCTTGCTTATTTTGCTTAGGGACGAGAAAAAGTTAGTTATGGGGGTGTGATTAGAGTCATTTATGCATCATTTTCTACCACCATGCTATGCTTTATCTGAATAAATATTGGATTTTTATTACTTTTTTCTCTCTTTTTTCATGTCCAATGTTTAATGGAGAAGGAGGCCCAACAATTATGATTTTTGAGGAATTAAAGAATCATTTAGAAAGCCCACAAGAGGAAAGCCCAGGTCTGAACAGATCCAAAGCGTATTCCCAGTTTCTAAAAGATCCAGCTGGGGATACGAGATACAACAGAAAGGCACAAAAATCCGCTAGCGCAGCGGCCAAGAAACGGCCGCGAAAACGCGGTACATGCCGCGGAGCCGCGGCAATCTTCTGGCCGTTACTTCAGCATTTGATCCGGAGCTGAGGTGGGATGGCCTCCTCTCATGAAGACTATAAATAGACCCCTAGGGCCTCTATAATGAGAGGGAAGAAAAGAGCAATGTTTATAGGAAAATTGTTAGGATTTCTCTAAGTTTTCTTTTAGTCTCTTATGTAATTTTCTTTTTCTCCTTCTAGAATCCAGAAAAGAGAGAGTGAGAGTGAGCAATCTTTGTAATTGGAGACGGTGACAACGCAATACAAGGATCAGGCCTCCAATCTTCCAATCTTTTCTTGTTCTAGTGCACTATTTTATTTAAGCTTTTACTTTCTTCAATTTAATTTCTACAATGAACTATTGCTTGTTCTTTATTTTCATGTCTAGCTAATTCATTAACATGACTAACTAACTTTTAATTTTACTAACTACTAACTCTTTGGTGATTGCTACTTTATATGATTCATTGACGCTTTCTTCCTTTGTCTTGTAAACTACAAGTCTATTTTACCTCCAATGAAGATGAGTTGCTTTTTATTCTTTTTAAATGCTATGTTCCCCCTCCATATGATTCATGTGAGCCTCACTTAGAGCCTTGTCTTTAGAACAAGTGCCTTGATGAAACATGAAGATGGAGCACTTCACTATGCTAATGACTACATTACAAGTTTCTTATTTCATGCTCGCTTTATTATAGCTTTGATGGACTAATGACTCTTGTATGTTTTCTTAGCATCTTTAAGAGTGACTATCCTTGTTCCACTGTTGAAAATCTATTTAGAGAGCCAATGATTCAAGGAGGCAACTAGCCTAGCCTAGATGAGAAACACCTTCGACATGGGACAATACAAGGACTTGACAAAGCAAGACACACCATTGCCGATGAATCAATATGAGGCATGCATCACCCAACGAGAGTAGTAAGTTAGTAAGTTAGTAAATTAGAATGTTAGTTAGTCATGACTTCTCTTTATATCATTCTTAAAAAACCTCTCTTCTGAAAATTTTCTTTCTCTTTTCAAATATCTCCGTTTTTCTTCCATCTTTATTCTCGTTTCTTTCTTTCTTTTACAAAACCCCCAAAGATTTTCCACTCACCTTCCACCTCGTTTTGTTTTTTCATTTCTTAAAACAAAGAAGAACTTTCGTTTTTCTTCTCGAAGATTTCAATATAAAGACCTTGAATGCTTCTATTGCTAACCCTCCTTGCGGATACGACCCGTCCTAGCTTATGCTACGAACGGTGATTCGGAAGGAGTAAAGTAAACCTGCATATACATTCGAAGTTCTTGATCATCGGTACACGGACATCAACGGTTTACTCTAAACCCTTTCTCAATACAATTAATCCTTCCGAACAATACCCCCTATTACAACGGGGACGATTATAGATAAAGACAGATATCTCGGTATGGCAATCCCAACAATGAAGTACGACAATCTAAACGGATATAGAAGGAACTTAACTGCAAATCATGAATCACGGAGGAAGATCCGAACCATCAGTTAGAGCACAACTTACTTATAGGTTGAGAAAAGAAGAAGAAGAGGATGGCAGAGAGATTCACAATCAAGAAGAAAGAAAAAAAATATACTGAGAAAATCCTCTTGTAACACAAAGAGAAAGATAGTGAATCATTCCTCTCTCCTTCTCTATTCTGAATTTTCACGTAAAATTCTTTTTGTCCATGTCTACTTGCTGATTGAATTTTTACATTCCGCATCCCTTTAGATAGACCCCCTTGTGGCATGAGATCGAGTGTTCGATCAATCACATAGGAAAATCTCCACCACAAATTTACATTCTCCAAAAAAAAAAAAAAAAAAAAAAAAAAAAAATCTCCACACAAATATGATATTAGAGTAATTCAGGTTCAATTCCCACCCGTGCAAATTAAAAAGCATATTTAAAATAAAAATATATCATTATCGCGAAAAGACCAAGTTATCGGCTCATAAAAAGAGCGCTCAACCTGCGGGAGCGTGTTAAATATAAATATCTCAACCCTCATCTCAATAAACTTGAACGTTGTATTATAATGCTAGTCATTAATATTTCAAACATTTCATTAGGAAAAAAAAATAATGATCCTCTAGCAATCGACAAGTCTTATTATGTATCCTATTAGGCTTTGCAATTGTGTAAGAACCCTCATTGCGTGACTAATTGAATTTTGATCAAGCGATTGGTTTAATGATCAATTATTAAGTTATGGAAGCAATGGCACGAAACATAGTTAGGATGGAGTCATCAAAGAATCAAAAGAATCACATCATCATGCTCATAATCATGGAAACTAAAATTTTATAAATTTATGTAATTTTAGATTAACAAGTCATTTACCTACTGATTAGATGGTGCTTAATGTTGCTTCTTTTTAATAAGTAAGGTGGATTAATGATTCATAGATGTTATATGTCTTCTTCTTTTTTCTTTTTATCCTTTCTTACTCTTGCATCGCCCCGGGGCTCTAACCTTTATCAATATTCAATAAAAAAACTATTTTCTCATCAATAATAATGTTAGCAACAAAATTTGTGGAAAGTGCAGAAAATACTGTGCTGTAAGGTTTTTTTTTTTGTTTTGCACTTTCTTGGCCAAACAGGCTCTCAACGTGAAAAAGAGAATGGGATCGAGCAGTAAACTTTGTTAACCATTGAAAAAAAATATATTAAAACAAGCTATAAAGTATGGCTACAATGACATCAATATTATCCAAACACTGATTAGATTATTTTATAAATTGTCCCATGTCCTCCTTGTGAGTGCTCTCACGACTACTGAAATTTTTTAGCAAATGAGACCGTAGTAGTCGGCGCAATCTGGACATGAAACTCACTTTTATGGACCGTAAAGAGATTTTTTTTCACTGTACTACAACAACAATTACATCATCAGCACAGCCCAGGTGTGCAGCACTCCAAGCAGGGTGAGGCACAACTAGCTACACTATGCGGCAACAAGGGGGCTGCTCCGCCTGAATCTCGTACTCGTAGGCATACGGCGGCCCCGGCGGCGGTGGGTACACCCAAACTGCCGGGGCCGTGACCGGCTTAGCTTTGTCATCTGGTTTCTTCGCGTCGCTGTCTGGTTTCTTCGCGTCGCTGTCTGGTTTCTTTTCCCTGTTACACTAATGAGGTCTACGCACCCCATCTTCTTTCTGAGCTTTTGCGTTAGGACGACCGAATCGACTCCATCACCGACGACCACAATCTTGTCTTCTTCTGCTGTGGCTGATATTACACCTGAAACATCACCGTCCAAAGGAACAAAATCAGGATACATGCAAAAGGACATACGTATGCGGCGAGAGACCGGATCTCTTCAAAATAATTGGGATCTGTATTCTTCCCACTCAAATTCAACCCCTTCTCGGAATTCAAATATCAGATCAACTCTGTTCAAATTGGTCTATATTATTTAAAGTATTTAAAAAAAATTATGACATTTAAATATTTTTTCTTATCCATCACATCAAGTGGTCGCAAAACGAACGGCCGAAAATAGTGAGTTGTTTAGTTTAACGGTGTATAATATTTTAAACCTATAAAAAATTGTTGTGCAGAGTTTTCTAAATGTTTAGATCATGATCAGATCAAATGATCGGATCGAAAATTTATATGTTTAAAGTCATAGATCTATGAAAAATATTATTTTCGACCGTCTATTTTACATCCACTTGATGAATAAGTGAGAAATATTCACATGACAATATTTTTTTCTTCAGAGAGTTAATAATTTACATCAACTTGAACGGAGTGGATTTGCATTCGACTGTCGGCGATTGAATTTGAGTGAGAAGGATTCGGGACCAAATCAAAAGGATCTGTGTGGCTATATATAGTTGTGACATTCCGGAAAGATTCGAACAAAATAAAATAAATATTGATGGTGAAGATGTTTACCCTCGAATCCAGCTACAGTCTGAAGAGCTTTGGATCGCATTTTCGCGTCCACCATCCATAGCTTCATCACCACCTTTTGCTGCACACCAAGTCGAGTATGTCGTCTAACATAAACCAAAACTGAAAAGAAGAAAGAGATTATATTACCTTTGTCATCTTGATGAGAAAGTAGTAGCTTTATCGCCTGCCTTTGGCTTGAAAATACTTTTTTAGTGCGGTCCGCTGTTGATGTCTCTCTATAAATAAGGGCCAAAATAATTATTTAGGGTTGTCTTGTCCACAGAATTATCATCTCATTTCCTTCTGGGCCATGGGTTGGCTCTCCGTGAGTGTGTTCGGCTGATGATGTCTCTCAATTGGTAAACAAGGGCAGGATTAACAGCGGTTGTCTTGTTCATAGAAATAACTTCTCATGTGGGTCGGGACTGGTTCCTTCCCGCGTTGAACTATGTGATGATGGGCGGCTCACTATGCGCTTGACCATTGTGCTAAGAAGCCTTCTCATTTCTTTGTTGGGTCGAGGTTGGCTCCTTTTCGCATTGGACTATCATGATGATGAACAATGCACAACACGTTTATCACACGAAGGAGCCTACCCAAACCCTTGAGGGCGATATTAACCTAATTAGTCCAACCCACATGCTCGGAACCTTCAGCAACTCATGCCGCCCATTTGGGGCCCATTAGGGCGGTAACCGACCACCACTCAATTTGTGCGATTATTTAAACTCAAAAAAATATAATTAGACTCATTAGTTAGTAAACTCAATAAATTAATAATACTCTCCGTCAAATTATCCTAAATATCTTTATATTCTACACACTCAATTTAAATGTTAAAACTCAATTATATCCATCAATTTGAAATTAATTCCCTATCTCTCTTTCCACATCTCAAACCTCAGCTTAACATTTGAAAAAAGATAAAATTACAAGAAGAAGAATAAAACTCCATGTTTAATAAAAATAGAGATCTAAACAAGAGTCCAGGGTACACTCATCCGAGGGATAGAAGAGGCCAATCAATAGATAGCGACAACTTAGCTGAGAGGGTACTTAAATTAATTAATTAGTTATCTTCATCTTGAATTAAAAGAAAAAAATGATTTTTTTTTTTAAATATTTATAGTTTGTGTGCATGGAATTTCAGTGAGAAGGGAGAGGAGAAGTGAGAAGAAGAAGAAATTGCAAGGCCTTGTCCCTGGCGGTGATAAGGTGAGACTAGCTTGCTTCTCAACAATGTGTATGCAATAACTATATTTTTGAGTTTATATTCATAAAAAAGAAAATTTTATTAATTAATTGTTTTTTATGAATTAATGGTGGTTAGATTATTGGAAAGGCCATTGTTCTTGAAGTTTATTATGTGGCTGAAGTCGTGTAATTATGAAACCTTGTTTTTCTGCTATAGTTTCTTTTAAATTATTTTTCTTCATTTTTTATATATTTTTATATCGAAAAATGAATTATATATTTACATCCTTTTAATTAATTAATTCAGGGAAGTGGCAGTTTCCTATCGCAAGTGGAGTGAACAACATGTGCTCTTTTCAATGGAGGAAAAGCATTTGGTCAGAAAGTGAACATTCAAAAAAAACAAGAAGTTTCTAGGGTTTATCGGTTGAGTAATGAGAGACTTGTAATTTGTTGTTCATAACTGCTTAGAAATCAAAGTGGATGATTTTTAAGGGGATGAGTCTTAAATTTTTAGGATTTATTGAATGAGTAATAGAGAGAGTTTTGAGGTTGAACAAAAATTAAATTTAAAGAGATTGAGTGTACTTACTAATTATATGGGTAACTAATTAATTATATGAGTATACTAATTAATTATTGTGGTAAAGTTGTAATTTTTGAAAAGTTAATTCTATATTTTGGACATTTCATTTGAGAGTAAAACTCTCCAATAAAATCTTTATTTATTTTTGGGGCTACTTATCTCTTCTTTGGGTTTAAATAACTGCACTCCCACTCAATTAGTCTTGCTTAAGTTGAAGAAATTGTTCATATCTACACACTTGGACTTAATTGGTACAAAGTAGTTAATTTTAAGGTTCCAAAAGGGGAATTTGAGTGTGTGTGTGTATATTTATTGATGAAAGAAGGGCAAGAAAAAATTGAAAGTTATCGTGCCTTCATAAATCATCCACCATATCCACCAACCTAGCAAAAACCATGTGACATGATCAACAAATCTTTGAATTAATTATTTTGTTTTAAGTTCTTTTTTCTATAAAAGGAGAAATAAATTACCTAGTTGAAGCGTAGTGATCATACTTGTAATGCATTATGTGTCTCATAATAAGTCTCATTTTGCTACCTTTTCTCGAGAGTCGATGATTGTTCATAGTTATTAATTTTATATCAAAGAAGAGTTCGACCTAACACTTTATTTCTATCTTATTTGATCCTGATTCGACATTAGAAATATATTGATTGTTTCTCAATACTATTTTCTGTAAATATTACATATTTGATTCCATCCATAAATCTATTTTATTCCATATGAGTACTAATATCGATAAGAATTCTAGTTATTATTATTTTACCGCAGTGCGTAATTCCTAAGAAATCATTCCATACACCAAAATAGAGAAGTGGATGTGAACAAATTACAGAGAAGTCAATCGCAAACATAGTGAAAATACGTGAAAAATCCCGAAAGGAAAAAATCACGGAGAGAGAGAAGTTCCATTATATCAATGGCGATTACAATAGGGTTCTCTGGATTCGGGTGATATGATCCCTTTCTCATTAGAAAGGATCCTCTATTTATACAAGTCATATCCAATAGATAAGTCTAGGAAATCTTGCTCAGTTTGATTACCTTAGTTTCGTGTCTTGATAACGATGAGCCGAACACTCTGGTTTGAATCGATATAAAAGAGAGTCCATCTCTATCTTATGGTTAGCACTCGGCTGTAGATAAGGATGAACTGCTCCCGAGAGGTTACTACCTCATTTGAATTAGGATTGGGCATAAGGGTAGATATCTCAGTAATTGAATCTGATTCTTCTATTAATCACCCGACCTGTTCGAAATTTGAACAGGGAGATGGTTTGGGTTAAATGTTCTGAAAGTAGCCACACGTTACACATCCATCAGAGGCTGGACAAACATATGTCACGATCTCGGGCGAGTCAGAAAGTGACCACTATAGATGCCCCTCTGCTCCTTTTTCTTTGGAAGCGGTCGGGAACACTCTCTCGGGAGATTTCAAGTTCTCAGAGTCTCCGATGCAGAGAGGGGAGCAGAATAAAATGAGAACTTTCTGGGCCTGGACTCAAAGTACTTGTTGTCGCTTTAGATTTTGTCTTGTGGTGGCATGCGTGGTCATACAATCTGACAGAGATTTAAATGTGCGTCACATCCGGCGCAGCGTTGATAAAATTACCGCCTCTTATGCAACACTGTGTTCAAGGTGGGTACTGTGTATCTTAAGTGGCAGTGTTGATAAGGTAAACATCTCTTATGAATGCGGGCAATTTTCGCAGAAAGCAGGCGTATCTGGTACAGTGGTTCAACCTTTCTTCTATGATACGTGTAAGATCCCAAATGGAGCATTGCTTTGCCTTTCTTTGGGATTTGAAGCCTGGGTGATTGACTGTTGGGCTTCTTCCCCTATATATATATATATATCCCCTATATATATATATATATATATATATATATATATATATATATATATAGGAAAATTTTCAAATGAGAAACTTTCTCATAATAAGATTCGTGAGAAAACCATATAAGAGAGATTTTATGGATGATCCGAACAGTTCATCATGATCTACATAATCTAATTAGACTACCAATTAAAAATCACGCGATTCTAACTTTTTTTACCGATGCATCAAGTGACATCTTTATTCTACGGTGAATATAACATATGGTTTGTAACCACTTGTTGTATAGGTAAAAAAGCTCGGACTCGCGTGATTTTTAATTGAAGTCTAAATAAAGTATATAGATCAAGATGAACGGTTCGGATCATCCACATAAAAGCTCCTATATAGTTTTCTCACGGTCTTCGTGTGAGAAAGTTTCTCACACGAAGACTACTCTATATATATATATATCTCCTATATACCCCTATATATATATATATAAATATATATATATATATATATATATATATATATATATATATATATATATATATATATAGAGAGAGAGAGAGAGAGAGAGAGAGAGAGAGAGAAATGTAAATCAGCTGACACAGGAGGCAACTCCCTCCTATGTCACACTCAAAAATCATATTTCCTGATTGAATTTTCAAGATCCGACCGCACATTATCATCTTCATATTTTAAGATATACACATATAAAAAATCAAGTGATTTGAAGTTCGTTTACTCATTGATTTAATCGTTTCATTTTGTTCTATTATTAAAAAATCGTTAATGTTTGAACCCAAAGAAAATAGAGTAAATAAACTTCAAATCACTTAATTTTTTATATGTGTACATCTTAGAATATGAAGATGATAATGTGCGGTCGGATCTTGAAAATTCATTCGGGAAATATGATTTTTGAGTGCGACATAGGAGGGAGTTGCCTCCTGTGTCAGCTTATTTACATTTCTCTCATATATATATATATATATATATATATATATATATATATATATATATATATATATATATATATATATATAGGGGATATATAGGGGATACACACACACACACACACACACACACATAGGGTAGGGCTCTTCAGGAGGGATCTTGACAACTTCCTAAAAGTTCATTGCTGTTTAAAATTTTGCTCTGTTCTGCAAGCAGTGATGTCTCCTTCGTTCTTCATTCGGTGGAGGAAGAAGTGGAATGAGTAGTGATGCCTACTGCACTCCTAATGTTTGGGAGTCTATTTGTCAAAGAGTTTCAGTTCTTGCTATGTACTCATCAGGAAGTTTCAGTTCTTGCGATGAGGCGCTGCTGTGGGGAGGGACATGGAATGACCTATTTTTTACTTGGTCTGTATGCCTCGCCTTTGGTCAGAGCAGGCTGGCAAAAGTTTGGGTTTGATCCCCCTTTATTTTCTTGCAACGAGCATGTAGCAGGGAGTATAAGGGTATTCGACAATGGATCTTGTATCAGGGGTCGATTTCCTGTGCTCTTATGGCGTACCGCCTCCTTTTCTGTCTCCGCTCCAGAGTTACGGTGTTGGCATAGGTATCCTCTTTCACCTTGCAGGCTTCGGTTTGCAATTTGGTCGCGGTTCTTGATTGAGATTTTATAGATTGAAATAAAGTTCAGAATTCTTAGTCTCAATATGAATCCGCTGTAGCAAGGGCTCAAGCGGGTCGTGATCCTCAGGGAAGGATGCGATGCAAGCTTTTCGACTCGATTCCTCTGTGTCTTCAAAAATAGGAGAGAAGAGATTAGATCTTGATATGTATGATGTAAAAGATGTAGTTTTGCTGATTTTCTACCACAACCCTATTGCAAATTAAAGAGCTTGATCTTCATCTTAAGATTGATATGATTCACCCTAGGTTATTACAAATATATCAAGCAAGAAAAATTAATACACGATTCTAACTAAGTTGCATTATTCAAAAACCAACTATGGTTCATCCTAACATCTAGGTACAGCCTAATAGAAGACTAATCTCAAATTTATGCTGTCCTAGTTCTTAAGTTTGAAGTCGTGAAAAGTTCTTTTAACATGCAACCTAGATTAAGAATTTTAAGTATTTTTTAATCTTCTAGAATTAGTTGCCTTTAAACCTAGGGTTTCTAGAGATGTTCATTAATCAGATCAAGTTTTAATTGCTCTAGGGTTGCTTTAAGAATCTCAGCAAACCACTAAGAGGATTAGTTCTTCATCATTATTTTTTTTCTTTTCAAATTATTTATATTTTTTATTTTTTATTTAATGAGAAAGATTGCAAAATAAAGAAAAAGAAAGCAAGAAGAGATCACAGATTGAAAATCAAAGAGATCACAAAAAGAAATAAAATTTGCAGAAATTAAAAGAGAACAAAAGAGTGACCTTTATTTCAGATGAATCTCCGGTTACACAATCGTCTCCTTCTTCTCCACAACGAGCATGAAATAAAAATTACAACTTTAAATAAAAGTGGCTAAAGAAAACCCTAATCGTCTCTGGATGCCCTGTACGTTGCACTGCAGGGGATATTTATAGTGCAGTAGGTGATAGAGTCCCGGATAAGATCACAGACGAAATCTGGTAGTCTGGATCATCAAAAATGCCGCGGAATCCTGGGATTTGCCGCGCTTTTGCGGCAATTTGGTGAAGTCTGGCCACGCGCTTTGGCGCGTGGCCTCTCCTGGTCCGTCCATGTGGGCTTTTGCTTCTGGAAGTGTGATCCTGGCTCTCCATCTTGGGATTTCGAGATAACTTAGTAATCAAGATACCTTAATCTCAAATATCCTAAATCTTCTATCCACGAATTTTGGGCTTTTATCCTCATCCTGCAAGTGTTTAGGGTTGGGTAGAAGTCTATCCTTCTACCATCTTTGATATTTGCAACTTTAGCCCTTTGTGTATTTGCATTTTGACTTCTTGTAATTGCGCTTTTTCACCTGGGCTTCAAACATGGGCTTGGATCTGGGCTTTTGGGCTCTTTAAGCTTTATTTCTTATTAAAATAATACTTCGAGGCCTGCACACATTAAATAACGAAATATTAATAAATGTTCATTATAATATGAATAAATGTGCAAATGTGATGGTATATATGATAATAATTATGCATTTTTCACTACCTATCACACCCCCACACTTATCTTTTTGCTCGTCCTCGAGTAAAAATCAAAAAGAAAGAGAAAAATCTAACCTAGCTAACTCACTTTCGTAGGAATCACGGTTGCACTTAGCATGTGCAACAAGCCGTTAAACCTCTAGGTTACCCTAGAGGACGAGTGTTGTCTCGTGAGGGTTTTCAGCGGATTACACCCACAAAATCCATAAAAAGGAAAATATTTGACTTATTATTGAAGAGACTAAGTAGTCTATAAGTTTTAGGATCCTCATTTTTATTCATTCTTCAAACCTAGTCTTTATAAAGTCAATTGTTATTCATTTTAGGTAAGGATTAAAATTGAATTTCTAATATAGTCTTTTTCGTTACCAAAAGTCATATGCACCCTTGTGAATCTAGGAATTCCTTAACTTGGACTCTCATGCCTCTTTAGTATTTTTATAAGATCATCTAATTTTCTTTCGTGTAAGTATCAAGGCTTCTTGAGGCCCTCATACCTAACTAATTGACTATTAGATGTGTTAATATAATTTTTTTTTTTGGTATGTATAACTCATCTAATTTTCTTTCGTATAAGTATCAAGGCTTCTTGAGGCCCTCATACCTAACTAATTGATTATTAGATGTGTTAATACATATATTATTTTTCTTAGTCTTCTTAGGCTTTCTAATCCACCCATGTAACGAACTTAAAGTCGATGACTCCCAAACCGGTTGGCTTTAGGGCACCAGGTGAGAAAACACCCCGCGGACTCAAATTAGAGTGAACTAGGCCCCAAAACTAAGGACTTTATTTTATTTACTCACCTTTAGGCATGAATACTTATGCTTCTTGAGGCACATGTATCAGCTTAATTGGTGATTTTTTTTTTTTATGAGGCACAAGGTCTTTGTCTTAGAATCCTAGATATGCATTTGGTATGCACATTTCATTAAAGTAAAAATCAAGACTAATTATTTATTTAATTTCTCTCCTATACCTAAAAATTAAACAATTTATTTATTTTGACCAAGTTTTTAGAAATCCTAATCATGATTTTCCTAATCCTCAAAACTAACTTAGATTTCTTTCAAAAAATAAGTCAAAGTATTATCCTTTTTATAAATTTTTTTTTTTAAAGTTTTTTTTTTATATATTACATACCCTTCCCCCACACTTGTTTTATGCATTGTCCCTAATGTATGAATGAAATGTATGGATGCATGAACTGGCAGAAAGATATAATCACCGATACAGTGGGTCAAAAAGACCCATCGCCGCATTAGCTTCCAGCACAGACTCCAAAAAGATTTTAAGACGTTGACCATTTACCTTGAATGCATTGCCATTTTTGGGTCGTAGATCTCTATGGCTCCGTGTGGAAACACCGTCTTAATAATGAATGGTCCTGTCCATCTTGACTTTAACTTGCCGGGAAAGAGATGAAGTCTAGAGTTGTAGAGTAAAACTTTTTGTCCTTGGACAAAAGTTTTTCTCGTGATGAATTTATCGTGAAAAACCTTAACTCTATCCTTCGCAATCTTTGCATTGTCGTATGCATCATTCCTCAACTCCTCTAGTTCAGAAATTTGTAATTTCCGAAACTCACCGGCCTTATCTAAATCGAAATTTAACTGCTTAATTGCCCAAAGGGCCCGGTGCTCTAGCTCGACAGGAAGGTGGCAAGCCTTTCCAAAGACCAGTCTGTAGGGAGACATTCCTAGAATCGTCTTAAAGGCAGTCCTATATGCCCATAGGGCATCCACCAGTTTGGTGGACCAGTCCTTCCTATTCTGATTCACAGTCTTCTCCAAAATGAGCTTGACTTGCCTATTCGAAACTTCTACCTGCCCGCTAGTTTGAGGATGGTAGGGCGTGGACAACTTGTGGGTAATGGCATATTTTCGCATAAGAGCTTCAAAAGTTCTATTGCAAAAATGTGTGCCATTATCGCTAATGATGGCTCGAGGGATTCCAAAGCGTGAGATGATATTATCTTTCAAGAATTTGACAACAATTTTGTTGTCATTTGTCTTGCAAGGGACAGCTTCTACCCACTTTGACACGTAGTCTACGGCCAACAAGATGTACTGGTGCCCAAACGAATTAAGGAAGGGTCCCATAAAATCAATGCCCCATACGTCGAAAAGTTCTACTTCTAGAATGGGATTTAGGGGCATCATATTTCGTTTGGAAATTCTTCCTATCATTTGACATCTTGTGCAAGTTTTGCAATACTCAAATGCGTCTCTAAACACAGTTGGCCAATAAAAGACACTTTGCAGAATTTTCTCGGCAGTTTTGCGGGGACCAAAATGTCCACCGCAAGCGAACTCATGACAAAAAGCTAGCACGCTTCTAGTCTCCTCGTCGGGGACACATCTCCTAATGATTTGGTCGCTACAATATTTGAAAAGATAAGGATCTTCCCACATGTAATACCGAACTTGAGACAAGAATCGGTATCTATCCTGTTTAGACCAACTAGGTGGTGTTTGGTTTGTGACTAAGTAATTTACTATGTCAGCAAACCATGGCTCCTTAGAGATGGCTAGAAGTTGCTCATCGGGAAAATTGTCATTGATGGGCAGCTCGTCAGAAGGTGCGTTTGGCACACGAGAGAGATGGTCAGCTACGACATTTTCGACACCTTTTTTATCTCGAATTTCGAGATCGAATTCTTGAAGGAGAAGGATCCAACGAATGAGTCGGGCCTTCGCATCTTTTTTAAGCATAAGGTATCGAAGAGCAGAATGGTCAGTGAAAATTGTGGTCTTGGTCCCAAGTAGGTATGGGCGGAATTTCTCCAAAGCGAACACTACTGCCAAGAATTCCTTCTCGGTTGTAGTATAGTTCATTTGGGCGTCATTGAGCGTCCTACTCGAATAATAGATCACGTGCTGCTTGCTGTCCTTACGCTGTCCTAAGACAGCACCTATCGCAAAATCTGAGGCATCGCACATGATCTCAAAAGGCTTGGACCAGTCCGGAGGTGAGATGATAGGAGCAGAGATAAGTTCCATTTTCAATTTCTCCCATGCACTATGGCACCTATCATCAAAGATGAAGGACACGTCTTTAGCTAGAAGGTTTATAAGGGGTCTAGCAATTTTGCTAAAGTCCTTAATGAACCTACGATAAAATCCAGCGTGTCCTAAGAAAGACCGAATGTCCTTCACGCATCGCGGAAGTGGAAGTCTCGCTATGATCTCCACCTTGGCCTTGTCTACCTTAATCCCTTCCCTAGATATCTCGTGACCTAGGACAATCCCATGTTGTACCATAAAGTGACACTTTTCCCAATTTAGGGTCAAGTTCTTTTCGGTGCACCTACTCAGCACTAGCTCCAAGTGATGGAGACACTGGTCAAATGAATTTCCATAGACGGAGAAGTCGTCCATGAAAATTTCTAGGAAACGCTCGACCATATCAGAAAACAAGCTTAACATACAACGTTGGAATGTGGCTGGGGCATTGCATAGGCCGAAAGGCATTCGACGGTAGGCAAATGTCCCAAATGGACACGTGAACGTTGTCTTCTCTTGATCCTCCGGGGCTATAGGAATTTGGTTATACCCTGAATAACCATCCAAAAAGCAGTAATACTCATGACCTGCTAATCTTTCCAACATTTGGTCAATGAAAGGAGGGGAAAATGATCTTTCCTAGTGGCTGCGTTCAACTTGCGGTAGTCTATGCATACTCTCACCTTGGTAGGCAATCGTGTTTGCACTAACTCATGCTTGTCGTTCTCTACCACAGTAAAGCTAGGCTTCTTAGGGACCACATGCATTGGGCTAACCCATTCGCTATCGGAAATGGGATAAATGATCCCATTATCTAACAGTTTCACTATTTCGGCGTGTACAGCCTCCTGCATGAGTGGGTTTAGCCTACGCTGTGGATCCCTCTTCGGTCTAACCCCTTCCTCTAGATGGATACGATGCTGGACTATCGTAGGGCTCAGTCCCTTGATATCTGCCATAGTCCAACCAATGGCTTCTCTATGTCTCCTAAGGGTTGCCAGCAGGTCCTCCTCTTGCCTATTGGTCAAATTAGATGCAACTATGACCGGTAACGTCTCTTGTTCACCTAGGTAGGCGTACTTAAGATGTTTGGGCAAGGCTTTTAACTCCAAAGAAGGAGTTGGCTCGATGGGTGGAGGAGTTAAGCTAGAATCTCCCATCTCTATAGAACTCAGATTTGATTCCCATTCGATCTCATCAAGACTGATATCACTTGTTTCTAACTCTTCCTCTTCCTCTGACTCAAATATGATCTCATCATTATGCTCACTCGTCATGTTCTCAATGGAGTTAACCTCAAAGGGTTGGTCGGTCACATCGTAGGGATGCTTACCTAGGTTGAAAACATTGACTTCCTTGGTCATATCCCCAAAAGTCAGTCTCATGGAACCGTTTCTACAATTTATAATTACATTAGCGGTTGCTAGGAACGGTCTTCCTAAGATAACGGGAGTTTGGGACCTAGGATTAGACACAGGTTGTGTCTCTAAGATAATGAAATCGACCGGGTAAATGAATTCTCCAACCCGTATGAGAACGTCATTGATCTCTCCCTTTGGAACTTTGATAGAGCGGTCAGCCAACTGAATAGTAACTTGGGTCGGGTTGAGTTCACCTAATCCAAGTTGTTGATACACGGAGAAAGGGAGCAAATTGATGCTGGCTCCTAAATCGAGGAGTGCTCGATTGATTTCGGCTCGACCTATGGTGCAAGAAATGGTGGGGCAACCTGGGTCCTTATACTTGATAGGCATCTGGTTGGACAGTAGCTCACTAATGTTAGTGGCTAGAAAAACCTTCTTAGGCACATTAGTCTTTCTTTTCTTGGTGCACATGTCCTTAATGAATTTGGCATAACTAGGGACCTGTTGGATTGCATCAAGAAGTGGAATGTTGAGCCTAACTTGATTGAACACCTCCAATAATTTCTCCATATGTGCATTGTTGTTGCTTCTAAGCCTATTTGGAAATGGAGCTATAGGCTGGTGCATCTGACCTGCTGACTTTTCAGCTTCAGTTTCATTGGGGCTGGATGGAGCAGGAGTGGAGCTAGATGGAATGGAAGTGGAGCTAGGTGGAATGGATGGCTGAGATGGATCCGATGGCATGGATACTTGATTATCAACTTGTTTTCCCGATCTGAGTGTATGAACCATATGACACTGATTTGGGTCTTGAACCTCATTGGCTGGCCTAGGATTCCTAGGGTTTGGCAATGGTTGACTCGGTAGGGTACCCTTCTATCTCTCTTGCTGGTTCAATTGGAGCTCTATCCTACTTAGGACTTGAGCCAGCGTGTCTTGGCTTTTGACGAGGGTATCCACCTTTCTTTCCAAATTTGAAAGTCTTGTCTCCATTTGTGAATTTTGGAAAGACGGTGGAGGATTTTGACTAGGGAAATTTTGTTGATAGGGCGGATTTTGGAAGTTGTTGGAGAATTTGGGCCTCACTTGATCATTGTTGCTTGGGCCCCATAAAAAATTGGGATGGTTCCTCCAACCGGGATTGTAGGTGGGTGCATAAGGATTGTTGGCGGGCCTTGTGAAGGCCGCACTCATATGTTCGGGCAAGCTTTGATGCGCGATGAAAACAGGACATTTCTCGAACACATGGTTCATATCTTGACAATAAGTATAGCCCGCCGAAGATGTTGGGCTGACTTGGTTCACAGAGACTGGCTCTTTCGTTTCAAGAGCCTCTAGTCTACGCATAACAGCAGCTAACTTAGCATCGGTTGCTACGTTGGCCTCAATGGAATGGATACCTCCTTTAGAAGAAGTAGGGTCATTAGTCCTAGATTTTTCAGGAGTAGGGTCCCATTGGATGGATTTTTCAGCTAATTCCTCAAACAATATCCATCCTTCATCTTCATTCTTTTGCAGAAATCCTCCTTGACACATGGATTCTAACAGTGTTTTAGTAGAATAATCTAATCCATCATAGAGAACTTGGCAAAGTCGCCATTTCTCTATCCCATGGTGAGGACATTGGGCAAGGAGATCCTTAAAACGCTCGAAGTATTTCCAAAAAGGTTCATTGGCTGTTTGCTTAAACTGGAGGATATTCTTCCTAATCAGTGCAGTCTTGTGAACGGGATAAAATTTCTTTAAGAAGGCCTTAATGAAATTATCCCAAGAAGATATTGAACCGGCCTCTAGACTGTAGAGCCATTTCTTTGCTAAATCCTTTAAAGCAAAGGGGATAAACCTAAGTTTGATAGCATCGTTTCCTAACTTAGGTATATTCATCATTTGACATACTTCTTCAAATTCCCTTATGAAGAAGTATGCATCCTCAGATTCAAGTCCATGAAATTTGGGAAGAGTGTTGATGTATTGTGGCTTGAGTTCATATGGGTCAACACTTTCGATAGTGAGCTGGATGCAAGAAGGAAGAGAGGTTCTAATAGGATAGAACCTATCTTGGAGTGACTGTGGTTGTGCCATGTGTGAGTCGGGCTTGAGCTCGGGTGGTGAACTAGTTCTAGTTAGCCTGGATGTAAGTGGGTCTCTCGACCAAGCGGTCATGCACAATCAGCAAACAAGTTCACCCAATCAATCAAAAAAAAGAAAAACAATCAAAAGTCCTAATCTAAGGTAAGCCTTGACCTAGACGACTCCTAATTTTATACTGTCCTTAGGAGGTCTACTGTCGACGTTAACCACAAGCTAATCGGCCAGGTAGGTGGCAAGACCGGTGGGAGGTTTTCCGTCAGAGACGTTCCTTAATTAAATAACCACCGTTCTTCGGGCTTTCGGCCCTCAATCCCCTGCCTAGACACCGATTTGACAAGAGTTAATTTCGAACAATTTTCCTCCTTCGGTCAATCTCCTATTGAGTCCGAGTTAACCTAGGGCCAACGTCTAGTCAAATTTTACTTAAGGTTAGGGTTGTGAGTGTGACGGATATGATTTGTGGGCCAAGGAAGGGTGATGAAATCCCCACCTTATCTTGCTTATGGGTTATGCCCTTAAGATGAATTAGTGTACGTGTAAAGCGGTAGAAAAGTAATCACTCAAGAAAGCAGTAAACAACCAAGAGTGTTTCCTAATCTATATGCTATGCAAACGTACCTTGTCGCCAGCACTCTTCAACAGAATTAAAAAATGTAAATAGACACGTGCCCTAAATGCAAGAGTCTAAAATTTTTTTTTTTTTCCAACAAATGGGTTAATGTTATTACTTAGCAGTTGCAGAGTGATCACAGAGAAATAATATCATAGCAGAAAATAGAATTTTGCACTGCAGAGCAACCTGCAGAAAAATATATCAGTAGTCCACTACAATTGCCGCGGATTCGCGGCTTTTGCCGCGTTTCTACGGCAAAGTTGTAGGTCCAGGTGCTCTACCTTCGAGGGCAGAGGCACTGGATAGCTATGTGTGCTTTCTGCTGCTCTGTTTTTGTTTCCTGTTCTCTGTACCTGCAACAGAAAAGAAAGAATGATTAGAACGAGGAAATCGTGCCGTTCCTTCCCCGGCAACGGCGCCAAAATTTGATTGAGATTTTATAGATTGAAATAGAGTTCAGAATTCTTAGTCTCAATATGAATCCGCTGTAGCAAGGGCTCAAGCGGGTCGTGATCCTCAGGGAAGGATGCGATGCAAGCTTTTCGACTCGATTCCTCTGTGTCTTCAAAAATAGGAGAGAAGAGATTAGATCTTGATATGTATGATGTAAAAGATGTGGTTTTGCTGATTTTCTACCACAACCCTATTGCAAATTAAAGAGCTTGATCTTCATCTTAAGATTGATATGCTTCACCCTAGGTTATTACAAATATATCAAACAAGAAAAATTAATACACGATTCTAACTAAGTTGCATTATTCAAAAACCAACTATGGTTCATCCTAACATCTAGGTACAGCCTAATAGAAGACTAATCTCAAATTTATGCTGTCCTAGTTCTTAAGTTTGAAGTCGTGAAAAGTTCTTTTAACATGCAACCTAGATTAAGAATTTTAAGTATTTTTTAATCTTCTAGAATTAGTTGCCTTTAAACCTAGGGTTTCTAGAGATGTTCATTAATCAGATCAAGTTTTAATTGCTCTAGGGTTGCTTTAAGAATCTCAGCAAACCACTAAGAGGATTAGTTCTTCATCATTATTTTTTTTCTTTTCAAATTATTTATATTTTTTTATTTTTATTTAATGAGAAAGATTGCAAAATAAAGAAAAAGAAAGCAAGAAGAGATCACAGATTGAAAATCAAAGAGATCACAAAAAGAAATAAAATTTGCAGAAATTAAAAGAGAACAAAAGAGTGACCTTTATTTCAGATGAATCTCCGGTTACACAATCGTCTCCTTCTTCTCCACAACGAGCATGAAATAAAAATTACAACTTTAAATAAAAGTGGCTAAAGAAAACCCTAATCGTCTCAGGATGCCCTGTACGTTGCACTGCAGGGGATATTTATAGTGCAGTAGGTGATAGAGTCCCGGATAAGATCACAGACGAAATCTGGTAGTCTGGATCATCAAAAATGCCGCGGAATCCTGGGATTTGCCGCGCTTTTGCGGCAATTTGGTGAAGTCTGGCCACGCGCTTTGGCGCGTGGCCTCTCCTGGTCCGTCCATGTGGGCTTTTGCTTCTGGAAGTGTGATCCTGGCTCTCCATCTTGGGATTTCGAGATAACTTAGTAATCAAGTTACCTTAATCTCAAATATCCCAAATCTTCTATCCACGAATTTTGGGCTTTTATCCTCATCCTGCAAGTGTTTAGGGTTGGGTAGAAGTCTATCCTTCTACCATCTTTGATATTTGCAACTTTAGCCCTTTGTGTATTTGCATTTTGACTTCTTGTAATTGCGCTTTTTCATCTGGGCTTCAAACATGGGCTTGGATCTGGGCTTTTGGGCTCTTTAAGCTTTATTTCTTATTAAAATAATACTTCGAGGCCTGCACACATTAAATAACGAAATATTAATAAATGTGCATTATAATATGAATAAATGTGCAAATGTGATGGTATATATGATGATAATTATGCATTTTTCACTACCTATCAGTTCTCCTTACTGGTGGCCTTCTTTGGAGTTCTCAGTATGTTACTCGTCCGACCCTAGTGAATTATTTGCTTAGGAGTCATCACAGGACGTGGCTAGGGATATGACAATGGGCGCGTCTGCTTTTTCGCTCAGAAAGAACGTATTCATGTAAAATTAAAACTTGTACATTGTTAGATGTATCCACATTTGTAAGAGGAGGGATGTAATCCTGAAACTTTATAATACATGGAAAAGACAAACAATGACAGTTTTGTTCAAATCTTGCCTTTCTTATGATTGTGATCTTCATACTGCTCGGGAGCTTTCTTGCTTTGTAGCACCTGAAATGATTCAGTGTGTGGCCCCTTGTTGGGGCCTGCTAGGGTATTGATAGTTGAGGGGAAACCAACCTGCTACGGGTGAGCTCCTATTTGTCAAGGTTTCCCGATTGGTAACTGATTGTAAAATCAAAGAGTTAAGAATTTTACCGTGTAGCTTCGGGCTAATGGGTCGTGTCCGCGAGAAGGAATGCGATGAAATCTTTTAGATGTTTTGTTTAGTAACAAAGAATTATGCTCGTTTTTTAATTGAAAAGAGAATGGAAAGAAGGGAGATGATTAAAAGAGAAATTGCAACTATGAAGAAGGCTTTAGAAAAGGTGATTTAAAAAGCTTTGAAAAGTGATTAGTTGTTTTTAATGAAGAAGAAAATCTGGGCTCATTATCTCACTACTCAATAACATATTCTTCAATTGAAAATCTTAATGCCTCAACTTGATCATAGGCAAAACTTAAGATGGTTGGAAAGATTGATTTTAGAAAGTTTTAAGCAAAACACATAAGATGGTTGGAAAGATTAATTCTTTTCTTTAAGAAATCGTCTTGAGTTGAATGTTAAATCATCAAGAAGTTCAAGCATGAGATAAAACAAGTTCAAGAGACGTTTTGAAAAGAGGTAGAAGTTAAAAATCTAAACCCATCCTCATGTGCCTTCAAGAACAATTTCAAGAAGAAAGGCTTAAGTTAGGCATGTAAATGATTCATTGGGTCATTTCATCAAAACCATTCGAAAAGAAGAGGGATCAGAGAGAGGAGTAATAGTGAGCCCAGAAAACCGATTTAGCTATTCATGAAAAACAAAGAACAATGCAAGTAATTGATTGTTACAAATATTTGCATATTTTACCACTTCCATACCATGCATATTGTATATAAAAATGTGATTTTTACTCATCTTCTCTATATTTTTACAGGTCCACATTCAAATGGAGAAAAAGCCCAAAATCTCTTTAATTAGCAATAATTAAAGAGATTAATTCAAAAAGCCCAAAAGAGCCCAAATTTAAATCCAGAATCCAGAGAGATCCGCGCGCCAACTCAACATTCTAGAAGGCCACGTGGATAACAACCTCGCAACAAACTCACAACAAGAAGCAGTTGCCCAACAACCTCCAACTTGCCGCAAAATCCGGGATTTTCCCGCCATTTTGCGGCAAGGATAAGGCAGTTGAGTCCCAGATTTTGCGCCAACAAACTGGGTTCTGGATCCTTCTCCTGAGGCCTATAAATACTTCACTTGGACCTGCGAAGAGAAAAGAGAGAAGAGAGAGGAGAAAACTAGGGAAACTCTTGTATTTTGTTTAGTCTTCTCCTAGGTTTTAGTCTCCACCTTCTTCCTCCTAGAGATTTTGTCAAAGAGAGAGAGTGAGTGCTGTTGAAAGCTTGTAATCAAGGAAGGTGACATCACTTGTACAAGGGTTAATCAAAGCTTCGTCTTCTCTTTGCAAGCTCTAGTACGTTTTAATTTGCATTGCTTTACTTACTTTGCTTTCTTGTATTTTCATTGCTTTACTTCTCTTTGCTTTACATCATGAATTGTAGCTTTGTTACTTGTGTAATGGAGAGCTAAATTTCTATCGCATGGCTAGCTAACAAACTTACATAGCTAACTTCTATCTCTTTGGATGATTGCTTATCTTTATACTTGCATTGTGAAGAGTTTCTTTTACTTACCAAGGAAGTAGAGTTGCTTTCCCTTGGTGAATGCTTGTACATACTCCATATGACTCATGTGTGCCTCATTTAGAGCCTTGTCTAGAACAAGAGCCTTGATGGAACATGGAGATGGATCACCAAACATGTGCTACTTGTAGAACAACTTCTTTACTTCAAGCTAATTTGTTGTTATGTCTTGAATGGTTAAATGAATGTTGATTCTTCTAACTTAGCATCTCTTGAGTACCAATCCTAGAGTTCATCATTGAACATCTATCTAGAGAGCCAATGAATCAATATGAGGCTTCAAGCTAAGAACTAAAGGAACACTCATCTTCAAAACGGTAAAGTACTTGAACAAACAAGCAAAGTCATATCTATTTGCCAATGAATCAACATGAGGCAATCAAGCATCACCATTGAGTATAGTAAGTTAGCGAAGTAAAGTTAGCTAGCCATGTACTTTCTCATCTAAAGTTTTCCAACATCTTCTTTACTAGCTTCTTTTCTCTTAGCAATCCACTTTACTAAAGTTCTTTTGATTTCTTTTCCATCATGCACAAATCAACCACTTCTTCTATTTTCTTTTCCATGTTTCTTGCATTTGTGTAAATACAAAGAAGAATCTTCGTTTTCTTATTTCACTTCGAACCGTAACGCTTCCATCGCTAGCTCTCCCGGAGAATCGACCCGGTATAGCCTTTGCTATAACGGAGATAGGAAAGGATACATTGACCTTATAAATACAATTGTGGATTGATCAAGCACAAAGGTTGATTCTAAACCTTCTATTTTCTCTATAATATCTGTGCAATCTACAACACAATTCTTTCCAATCAAATTTTTGGCGCCGTTGCCGGGGAGAGCAACGGATTTTCTTTAAAGTGAAAAACTAAACGAATCTTCTTCTCTGCTGCAGATTACAGGTTAAAGAAACAGGAAAATTTGCATTGCAGTATACATATAAGTGGACCTGGGCCTCTGCTCTCGAAAGCAGAGACCAGGATCCCTCTGAATTGCCGCAAATTCTGGGCTTTTGTCGCAGAATTGCGGTAAGGAAGAGTTGACTACTGACCACTTTTCTGCAGGGCTTGCTTCTCTGCAAAATACAGCTGCTGCAATACTTTAAATCTTGTTTGCTTCACCTGATATCTGCTAATCAACAGTAAAAAATTTGTTGCAAAGTTAAAAAAATTGTTTAGACATTTGCATACTAGGCACGTGTCTTTCAATTCCTTTACATTTACTGTTGAAGAGTGCTGGAGGCAAGGTACGTAAGCATAGCATATAGACTAGGTCTCACTCTTTGTTTGATTTAATTACGCTTTGAGTGAACCTTGTTTGTTGATATTGTACACTTGCACAAATCAACTTTAAGGGCAAATCCCATAAAAAAGATAAGGTGGGGATTTTATCACCCTTTCCTTAGCCCACAAATCATTTTCCCACGCACTCACAATCCTAAGCTTCTAAATAAAAACTGCTAGACGCTGGCCTTAGGAACATTCGGACTCACTTAGGAGATTATCCTAAGGGGGAAAAGTGTTGGAAAGTGACTTTTGTAAAATCAGTGTCTAGGAAAGGGGTTGAGGGCCGAAAGCCCGAAGGTTGCTGGTTACTTAATTAAGGAAACGTCTCTGACGGAAAACCTCCCACCAACCTTACCCTTACCTGGCTGATTTGCTTATAGTCAAAGTCTACACCAAACCTCCTGTGGATGATCTAAAGTTAGGAGTCATCTAGGTCCAGGAAACCTAGAAAGCTTGGATTGATTTTTCTTTTTTCTTGATTGTTCTTTTTCATTTTTCGCCTGTGTGATCGGTGCACGTTGATTGTGTAATTGTATGCAAGAGTGGTATCGAGATCCGAATTCTGCTAGGCTTGTAAAAACTTCTTCTACACTGCCACATATACCACCACTCAACACAATCATGACCACCAACGTTTCGTTGCAAGACAAGTTCTATCCTATTCGCACATCACTTCCATCTTGCATTCTCCTCCCAAATACAAATGGAAATAACTTTGAGTTAAAGCCCCAGTTCATAAACACACTTCCACGATTCCATGGCCTTGAATCTGAGGACGCGTACTTCTTCATTCGGGAATTTGAAGAAGTATGCCTTATGATGAGAATTTCCCAGTTAACCGAAGATGCTGTCAGACTTAAGTTTATACCTTTTGCACTTAAGGATATTGCTAAGAAGTGGCTTTATAATCTCCCAGTCAGCTCAATTTCTTCTTGGGAAGATTTCGTTAAGGTCTTTCTTAAAAAGTTTTATCCTATCCATAAGACAGCCATTATGAGGAAGAATATAATGCAATTCAAATAAGAAGCAAATGAACCGTTTTGGAAGTATTTTGAGCGCTTCAAAGACCTAGTAGCCCTGTGTCCCCATCACGGAATAGAAAAATGGCGCCAGTGCCAGATTATATATGATGGGCTTGATTATCAGACTAAGACGCTCCTTGAAACCATGTGTCAAGGAGAATTCTTAAAGAAGGATGAAGATCAAGGTTGGGATCTTTTTGAGGCTTTAGCTGAAAAGACAATCCAGTGGGAATCATGTACTGAGAAATCCACACCCACAACTTTCAGAACTGGTTTACATTCCATAGGATCCTCAATAGATGCAGAAGCTAAAATCACACAGTTGATGAAGAGGATTGAGTTGCTAGAGTCCAGGGAAAACTCTGCTGTGAATCAGGTCAACCCATCTGTGGTTAATCCGGGTTGTACCTACTGCCATGATATGAATCATCTGTTTGAGGAGTGTCCAGTTTATCAAACTCAATGTTTCAGGAGAGTACGAATGCCACGTACACCAGACCCACTTACAATCCTTACTCCAAAACCTATAATCCAGGATGGCGAAACCATCCTAATTTTTCTTGGAGTCAGTCTGGTCCTGAGCAGCCGAGACAACCATTTCCACAACAATACCCTGCTCAGTCTCATCCACCGACTTACCACCAGAACCCACCAAATATCCATTCATACCAGAGCCCACCAAGATTCCAGTCATATCAAAATCCTGTGCCTTACCAAGCAAATTTTCAGCCCCAGTATCAGCATCATCCACCACCCAATCCTTCAGACAAAAGAATTTCTGATTTGGAGAAAATGATAGAGACCTTATCTAAGAACCAAGCTTCAATGATGAACAATTAGCAGCAGGACATGAACAAATTGCAAATCCAAATAGGGCAGTTGGCTAACTCTCTGACTGAAAGACAAAAAGGAATGTTACCTAGCCAACCAATACCAAATCCCAAAGCCCATTTTCCTCTGCACGAAGTTGAAGACTTGGGACCCAGCCAATGCCAAGCCATTCAAATCCTTAGATCTGGGAAACATGTAGATAATAAGGTTTCAAATCAGTCTCCCAAATCTGTGTCACCACCTTCTGTTCCAGTACAACCCATGCAAGACAATCCTTCATCAAGCACACAACCATCTACTTCCCAGTCCAAAGGAAAAGAGAAAGTTGATGAGCAAACATATAAGCCTGTTGTCCCATTCCCAAATAGGCTTACAAATCATAAGATGAATGCTCACATGGAGAAGATAAGAGAGATATTCAACTAAGTACAAATCAATGTCCCTCTCTTAGATGCCATTCAACAAGTCCCATCCTACGCCAAGTTTCTGAAAGAAATGTGTACCAAAAAGAGAAAAGCAAATGTCCCTAAAAAAGTCTTCTTGGCTTCCAACATAAGTGAACTGCTCAATGGTCCGATCCCTGTGAAATACAAAGATCCAGGAAGCCCTACCATTTCTTGCATCATAGGGCAGACCACCATAAATAGGGCTTTGCTAGACTTGGGCGCGAGCATCAATCTTCTCCCCTTTTCCGTCTATCAGCAGTTAGGGTTAGGCAATCTTCGTCCTACCCAGATGACTATACAGTTGGCTGACCGCTCTGTAAAGATTCCCAAGGGGGAGATTACAGATGTTTTAATACGGGTCGGGGAATTCATTTACCCCGTGAATTTTGTTGTTTTAGAAACACAACCCGTACAAAATCACAGAGCGCAAACACCCGTCATTCTCGGACGTCCTTTCTTAGCCACAGCGAATGCGTTCATCAACTGCCGAAATGGATCGATGCGTCTAACGTTCGGAGATATGATGAAAGAGGTGAATGTCTTCCATCTGGGGAAGCAGCCAAGGGATGTGGACAATGATTCTTTTGAAGTGAACTTGATTGAGGGTTTGACTAGTGAACATGTCGACGAGGTGGAGTATGAGTCTGAAGAGGAGTTTGAGTTGGAGTCGGATGACTTTAACCTTGATCAGATTGTTGGATCAAATGTTGAAAGGACTACTAATTCCACCCCTATTCTTCCCTTGCACCATGAACAACCAGTGATAGATCCGGTCCCTTATTCTGAGCTTAAGGTTCTTCCCGACCATCTCAAGTACAAGTACTTGGATGAGAAGGAATCCTTTCCGGTAATCATTGCATCCAATCTAACTAAACAACAAGAAGAGGACCTTCTGACTGTGTTAAGGGAAAATATAGAGGCCATTGGTTGGACAATGGCTGATATCAAGGGGATTAGTCCTTCCATTGTTCAACATAGGATTCATTTGACGGAAGATGCCAAGCCTAAACGAGACCCACAGCGTAGACTTAACCCAATTATGCAAGAAGCTGTTAGATCTGAGATTTTGAAACTATTAGACAATGGGATTATCTATCCCATATCCGATAGTCAATGGGTAAGTCCAGTTCACGCTGTGCCTAAAAAGCAGGATTTACTGTGGTGGAAAATGAGAATAAAGAATTGATACAAACACGTCTTCCAACGAAGATTCGAGTTTGTATTGATTACAGGAAACTGAACACTGCCACACGTAAAGACCACTTTCCACTTCCTTTCATTGATCAAATGCTGGAGAGATTGGCAGGACACGAGTATTACTGTTTCCTGGATGGATATTCAGGATATAATCAAATCCCAATTGCTCCCGAGGACCAAGATAAGACTACCTTCACCTGTCCTTTTGGAACATTTGCTTACCGAAGGATGCCCTTTGGTCTATGCAATGCTCCTGCAACGTTTCAACGTTGCATGCTGAGTCTCTTTTCGGACATGGTGGAGAAATTTCTGGAAATTTTCATGGATGATTTCTCGATTTATGGGGATTCCTTTGAGCAATGCTTGTACCATTTAAAGCTGGTTTTAAAACGCTGTATGGAGAAAAATTTGACACTTAACTGGGAAAAGTGTCATTTTATGGTCAAGCAAGGAATCGTACTTGGGCACAAGGTATCAAGTATAGGAATCGAGGTGGACAAGTCTAAAGTGGAAGTCATAACGAAGCTTACTGAACCAACATGCTTAAAGGACATTAGATCATTCTTAGGGCACGCTGGTTTCTATAGACGATTCATTCAAGGGTTTAGCAACATTGCAAGACCCTTGACAAATCTCTTAGGAAAGGATGTACCCTTTATCTTTGATGAAGAATGTCAAAAATCGTGGAAAGAGCTTAAAGTAGACTTGTCTCAGCACCGATCATCTCTGCACCAGATTGGACCAAGCCTTTTGAGATTATATGTGATGCCTGACTTTGCTATAGGCGCTGTTTTAGGGCAGCGTATTGATAATAGGCAACACGTAATCTATTATGCTAGCAGAACGCTGAATGATGCCCAACTCAATTACACAACTACTGAAAAGGAATTTTTAGCAGTTGTCTTTACGTTGGAGAAATTTCGTCAATATCTGCTAGGGTCCAGGACTATTATTTTCACTGATCACTCCGCCCTAAAATACTTGATGCAAAAGTAGGATGCTAAGGCCAGACTGATTCGATGGATACTTCTTTTGCAAGAGTTTGATTTGGAGATTAAAGATAAAAAGGGCGTTGAGAACGTGGTAACTGATCATTTGTCGAGAATCCCGAATGCACCTAAGGAGAAAATACCGATTAATGACGATTTCCCTGACGAACACATTTTTGGGATGTGTGGAGAGCCCTGGTATGCTGACATTGTGAATTACCTTGCTACCAGGCAAATACCTTCTCATTGGTCAAGTCAGGAAAAACATCGTTTCATGCGTCAAATGCGGTTCTTCTTTTGGGATGAACCGTATTTATTAAAATATTGTCCTGACCAAATCATATGTAGGTGCCTTCCTGAGGATGAACATCAGAGTGTTTTGACATTTTGTCACAAGTTAGCTTGCGGTGGACATTTTGGTCCACGGAAAACTGCTGAGAAAGTGCTCCAGAGTGGATTCTACTGGCCCACTCTCTTTAAGGATGCATATAATTTCTGCAAGCTCTGTGATAAGTGTCAAATGACGGGTCGTATCACACAAAGAGACATGATGCCCCTCACACCCATCTTGGAAGTCGAAATTTTCGACCTCTGGGGCATCGATTTTATGGGACCCTTTCCTCTGTCCTATGGTAACCAATACATATTGGTAGCCGTAGATTATGTTTCCAAATGGGCTGAAGCAATTCCAACAAGGACAAATGACAACCAAGTTGTCATTAAGTTTTTAAGAGAATACATCATCTCTCGATTCGGAGCCCCCCGTGCGATAATAAGTGATAATGGGAGTCATTTTTACAATAGGGCTTTTGAAGCCCTGATGCGTAAATACTCTATCACTCATAAATTATCCATGGCTTACCATCCTCAAACCAATGGGCAAGTTGAAGTCACGAATAGACAGATAAAACTCATTTTGGAGAAAACCGTAGGACAGAACCGTAAGGATTGGTCCATCAAACTCACTGATGCCTTATGGGCATACAGGACCGCTTACAAGACTGTCCTCGGTATGTCTCCATATCGAGTTATATTTGGAAAACCTTGTCATTTGCCTGTTGAATTAGAACACCGAGCTATGTGGGCTTTAAAGCAGCTGAACTTGGATTTGGATAAAGCCGGTGCTTTAAGGAAGTTGCAGATATCCGAGCTTGAAGAGTTAAGAAATGAGGTATATGACAATGCTCGGATCACCAAACACAGAGCCAAGCTTTTTCACGATAAATTCATTCACCGGAAAATTTTTGTCGTAGGACAAAAGGTTCTGTTGTACAATTCACGACTCCACCTTTTCCCTGGTAAATTGAGAACCAGGTGGTCAGGGCCATTCATTGTTCAAAATGTCTTCTCCCATGGTGCGATCGAGATTCTTGACCCGAATAATGGCAACAAATTCACTGTGAACGGTCAACGTCTAAAGCCATTCTTTACCACCGATTCCGTGTCACACGAAGTTCATGAATTGGGTCTTCACGACCCAGTTTATCTGTGACCATTCCATCTGTATAGTTTCCCGCACATTTCCTGAATATCATTTTGGGATCACACTTGTAAATAATTTTCTTTTACACTTTTTTGTAAATAATACATAAAAATAATAAAAATAAAAAAAAATTAGGGATTTTTGTGCTTATAAGAGTTTCACATTCCTAGGAATTTCTCTTCCCTAGGATTCCATTCATTTCCAAACTCCTTTGACCTAGGGTTGTAAATATACCTTTGACCTAGGGACAAAATTGGAAATCCCATTTTTTCTACCCCCTATAAATGTTGGCCCAAGAGGTTACACTCTCCAATTGTTTTGTGTTTTGATAATGACAAACCAAATTAGAGCTATTTGGTACTAATAAGTTTGTTAAGATAAGTTTCAGGTTTGTACCATGTTTAGAGACCATTCGCTTAGCTATTGCAAGAACTTCTAAGTTCCACAAAGTAAGGAAGGCAAATTGCACATCAAGGAAGGATCATAGAAGAGAAGGCACTAGCAAGGCATTGGATGGCTCAAAGACTTGAAGATAGCTCAAGAAGTCTTCATGTAATTTGTTTTTCTGTTTATAGTATGTTAAAGAATAGTGGATAGGTTTGAAGCTCTATCACCACGTTTTTGCGCACATGCTTATTCCAAAATAATTTCTTATAAATTATACAAAAATATTTTGCATACAAGTTTTTGCCTACAGATATATATTTATGTTTTATACTATTCCCTGTTCAAAAGTATTTTTGTTAAAAATCAAAATCCTCTTTGTTTTCTTTTCTAAAATCAATTTTTGACCTGATCCGGTCGACCGGGGCAGTCGACCGAGTCTGTGTCAGTCTGGTCCGGTCGACCGGACCAGTCGACCGAAGTTCTGGCAGATGCACGTATCCATGTGCATGTCTGTCGGTCGACCGAGGCGGTCGACCGGACTATTGCTTTTGCTCACAGGTTTTATCGGTCGACCGGGTCGGTCGACCGCTAGCCTATAACGGTCGAATTTTTGTACTACCGGTCGACCGGCCCGTCGACCGATCTGACCGTTTGAACAGTAACGGGCAGATTTTTAAGAGCTGTTTATTTTTGTCTTTTGTGTTTAAAAATTCGTTTAAGGATATATTTTGATCTAATTACCTCCTAAACATCAGTAAATATGTTTCATCCCTAAACCCTAGCCCTCTCCTATAAATAGAGGTGTTTGGGGAGAGATTGGTTACAACAACAATTTGCTAAAAATTCAAAAGTTTAAGGCTTTCAAAGTTCTTGGTTTTTGTGCTAAATTCTCTCAATTTTCTGAAGGGTTTTCAAAAGTTTTTCTCTGATTTCAATTTCTTTTCCTTACACACAAAAGAGCTTCAATTCTACTCATTATTCTCTAAGGACCATTGTAAGGAAGAGATTTTGAAAGAGAGAGTTTGTGGTCTTGTGACTACTCAGATATTCTTGTGATTGTATTTGAGGAGTTGGGTACTCCGGTTGTAATTGTTCTTTGTGATAGTGGAAGTAGCTAGAATCCTTCTGGGGAAGGCGGGGAGTAGAGCTGGGTGCTCGAACCTCGATAACATATCCTTGTGTTTGCGATTGGTTTATTTTCTTGCTCTCTATACTTTACTATACTTGCTCTTATTCTTGCTCATCATAATCTTTGTCATATTTACTTGCTTGCACTCATCTTGTGAAACTTGATTGTTGTAGCTTTAGATTTTTAATTTTCCCTTTGATTAGCATTGTCACCTATTCACCCCCCCTCTAGGTGACTTTCAATTGGTATCAGAGCTTGGACTCTAGGTTTGGCTTAACATCCATAGAAAGATCCTTAAAATATTGCTAATCAACATTTTCATTTCATTCATTCATCACTAGTAAACATGGCCGACAACATTAAATCCCCACCTAAATTTGATGGCCTCAATTTCCCAATTTGGAAGGTTAGGATGACAATATTTTTGCAATCTTTGGGTAGCTTAGTAGCCAAGTCCTTGACCAAACCCTATGTAGCACCCGATGGTGATGAGAGCACTTGGACCGACCTTGACTTTAAACTATATGAGGCTAACTCCAAGGCCCAAAACTCCCTATTAACCACCTTGAATGAGGATGACCTTACACGGGTAATTCATTGCCAATCCGCCTATGAGATTTGGCAACACTTATTGGTCACACACGAGGGGACTTCACAAGTCAAGAGAGCTAAGATAGATCTCTTGAGGTCCCAATATGAGTCATTTAAAATGCTTGATGATGAGTCTATTGATAGTATGGCTACAAGGTTTACTAAAATCACTAATGGTCTTTCTTCCTTAGGTGATGACATCTCCAACGATCAAAAGGTGCGGAAAGTAATTCGGGCTCTTCCTTCTTCATGGGAGATCAAGGCCACCACCTTAAAGGAGTTGAATGACAAGGACGAGATGGACATCATTAGTCTCATTGGGAACCTAAAGACCCATGATATGGAGAAGAAGGCAAGAGAAGAAGCCACTACCTCAAAGAAGAAATCCATAGCCTTCAAGACTTCATCCACCAATGATGGCGATGATGAAGACGAAGAAGAAGATGAGGAGCTAACTCTACTTGTGCGGAATGTCAAGAGGTTGTACCGAAAGAACAAGTTCAACTTCCGGAAAAGATTCGAAGGCAAAGAGGAGCGGAAGATCATATGCTACAATTGCCGCAAACCCGGACATATCATGGCGGATTGTCCGGAGTTCAAGAAGAAAATGACTTCCTCCTTCAAGCCAAAGAAGCCGGAGGAAAAGAAAGCTTACAAAGCAACATGGGATTCGGAAAGCGAGTCCGAAGAGGAGATGGATCAAGCTAATATGTGTTTCATGGCAAACACACCCAAGGTAACCCCTCAATCCCTTGATGATGAAGATGATGATGTAAGTAAGGAAGTTCTAGTGCATGCTTTTGTAGAACTTTCTGAAACTTATGATAACAAGAAAATTGAATGCATAAAATTACAAAAAGAAGTTGCTTTTCTTAAGAATCAACTTGCCATTGTTTCTAAAGAAAAAATGATATTTCTTCTAATTTCATTTCCATGCAAAAAGAATTTTGTGCCTACAAGAGTACTTGTAAGGCAAAATCTCCTATTATTGATGAAAAAGAAATTTCTTCTTTTAAATCCAAAATGAATGATTTTGAAAAAGTTTTAAATTGTGCCTTTAATACTAAGAAACTTGAAGAAAATTTTTTAAAAAGCACACATCTCATGCTAAGATTCCTCATGCTCACACTACACCTAACACGTCACATGTTCATGCTCACAATGCCCATGCTCACAAATCACACACTCATTATGCTTTTAAATATGGTAGAGTATATAGATGCACATATTGTGGTAAAAATGGACATTTAGCTAAGTTTTGCTATGATCAACTAAATAGAACAAATTATCTTGTTTGGGTTCATGACACTAATCCTAGAGGACCCAAGAAAATGTGGGTACCAAAATCAAGTCTTAAATTGTTTGATGTAGGTACACACCAAAGCTCCAAGACGTAGGGAGCGGTGGTACCTTGATAGTGGTTGTTCAAGACACATGACATGGGACATCAATAACTTCACAACCCTATCAAGGTACATGGAAGGTGGCACCGTCACCTTCGGGGATGACTCCAAAGGAACTATCATCGGTATAGGTAACATTCAAATTGGTGCATCTCCTATTATTGAGAATGTTGTTTTAGTAGATGGTTTAAAACATAATTTGCTTAGCATTAGTCAACTTTGTGATCGTGGACTTAAAGTTGTTTTTGATGATACTTCTTGTAAGATTTTTGATGTTAAATCCGATGTTTGTATTCTCACCGGTTTTCGTGATAATAATGTTTATATTATTGACATGCTTAATTTAGATTGTTCTACTAAATGCTTAAATGCTTTTGATGAAAATTCTTGGCTTTGGCATAGAAGATTAGGACATGCATCTTTGACCATATCTCTAGGATTAATTCAAAGGAATTGGTGAAGGGTATACCTTGCTTGGATTTTGAGAAAGACCGCATTTGTAGTGCGTGCCAACTGGGAAACAAACCAAGTCTTCCTTTAAACCAATCAAGGATATCATGTCAACTAGGCCTTTAGAATTAATTCATATGGATCTTTTTGGACCAACTAAAACTAAGAGTTTAAATGGAAGTAGATTTGCATTTGTTTTAGTTGATGATTTCTCCCGTTTTACTTGGGTTTTCTTTTTACAAAATAAAGATCAAACTTTTTCTCATTTTAAGATTTTTCGAAAAAGAGTTGAAAAAGAAAAGGGTTTTCCGATTTTGAGAATAAGGAGTGATAGAGGTGGTGAGTTTGTTAACCAACTCTTCATGACTTATTGTGATGAAAAGGGAATTAAGCATGAAATGTCTTGTCCTAGAACTCCACAACAAAATGGAGTAGTAGAAAGGAAAAATAGAACACTTCAAGAGATGGCTAGGACAATGATAAGTGAATATGACCTCCCTCAATATTTATGGGCCGAGGCCGTAAACACCGCATGCTATATATCGAATCGTATTTATTTGTGCAAAAATTCTTCAAAAACATCATTTGAAATGTATCATTCTAGAAAACCAAATGTTGCATATTTTAAAGTTTTGGATGCAAGTGTTTTGTTTTGAATACTAAGGATAATTTGGGTAAATTTGATGCTAAGGCTTATGAGGCTATCTTTGTTGGATATTCCTCTACTAGCAAAGCATATAGAGTTTTCATTGATCTTCTCAAACCATTGAAGAATCCATGCATGTTAAGTTTGAAGAATCTAATGTGTTTGTTGAGAATGTTGTAGAGTTTGAACCATTAGGTGAAGACATGGAGAGACTATCCTTGAAGGACTCACCCGCTCAAGAAGAAAAGCTAGATCCTATTGGTGAAGTTCAAGAGGATAAGGAGGAAAGCACTCAACCGCTTCCTAAAGCTTGGAGATATGCTACAAATCATCCTAAGGAGCTCATCTTGGGTGATGCATCTAAAGGAGTCACAACGCGCTCCAAACTCCATGACATATGTGGTAACTTTGCTTTTATTTCTCATTTTGAACCCACAGGCATTCTCGAAGCCGAGACGGACCCATATTGGTTACTTGCCATGCAAGAGGAACTCAATCAATTTGAGCGCAACCAAGTTTGGCACCATGTTCCTAAGCCCCATGATAAACCAATAATTGGTACTAAGTGGATCTTTAGAAACAAGATGGATGAGTCCGGAAATGTCATTAGGAATAAAGCTAGGTTAGTGGCCCAAGGTTACACTCAAGTTGAAGGAATTGACTTTGAGGAGACCTTTGCACCAGTAGCACGGCTTGAAGCCATACGGATGACACTAGCTTTTGCATGTTTTAAAATTTTTAAACTTTTTCAAATGGATGTAAAAAGTGCATTTTTAAATGGTTTTATTAATGAAGAAGTTTATGTTTCTCAACCTCCCGGTTTTGTTGATCATGTTCATCCCGATTGTTTTTAAACTTGATAAAGCTTTGTATGGATTGAAACAAGCTCCAAGAGCTTGGTATGAAAGGCTTTCTAGTTTTCTCATTTCAAATAATTTTATTAAAGGCAAAGTAGACACAACTCTTTTTACTAAGCATGTTGATAATGATATTTTAATTGTGCAAATTTATGTTGATGATATAATTTTTGGATCTACTAATGAGCTTTTATGCAAGGATTTTGAGAAAGTCATGCAACTTGAATTTGAAATGTCTTCAATGGGTGAGCTTAATTTCTTCCTTGGACTCCAAATCAAGCAATTGCAAGACGGAACCTTCATTAACCAAGCCAAGTACGCAAAGGAGCTAGTAAAGAAGTTTGGGCTTGAAGGATCAAAGGCTTGCAACACTCCAATGGCAACTACAACCAAGCTTGATAAGGACGAACAAGGTAAAAATGTTGATATTAAATTATATAGAAGCATGATAGGAAGTCTTTTATATTTGACGGCAAGTAGGCCGGATATCATGTTTAGTGTGTGTCTTTGTGCTAGATTTCAATCGTGTCCTAAAGAGTCTCATCTTATTGCGGTAAAACGCATTATTCGTTATATTAAGGGCACTATGGAATGGGTCTTTGGTATCCAAAAACTATAGATTTTTCAATGACTAGTTATTCGGATGCCGACTATGCGGGTTGTAGAGTAGATAGAAAGAGTACTAGTGGGACATGTCAATTTCTTGGTAATTGTCTTGTTTCATGGTCCTCTAGGAAACAAAATTCCGTAGCTCTCTCAACCGCCGAGGCGGAGTATGTTGCCGCGGGGGCTTGTTGTGCACAAGTCCTTTGGATGAAACATACTCTCCTTGATTTTGATTTGCACTTTGATCATATAAAAATATTTTGTGATAATACTAGTACTATACACATGACCAAAAATGCAAATCAACTTAGTAAGACCAAGCACATTGAGATTAGATATCACTTTCTTAGAGATCATTTTGAGAAAGGTGATATAGATATTGATTATGTTTCCACGGATTTACAACTAGCCGATATTTTCACTAAACCTCTTGATTTTGCTAGATTTTCGTTTATTTGTGGAGAACTTAATGTTTGTATTATTGAATAGACATGTTTTTCATAACCCTTTTTGATGTATGACAAAAAGGGGAGAATAAGTTTACATGACAAAAATAAGTTCATTTGGTCTTGGTTCCATATGAATTTATATGCTTTAATTTTAAGATTTGTTTTATGAATTTATATGTTTTGGTTTTATGAATTCTTGTGTTTTAGTTATTTTGGTATTTTTGGTATCAAGAGCAATTTTTATGCTTTATATATTTGTTTTAATTAGTTTCTATAATTGGTGCATCATTTCAATTATTAGTATCTAGAGCATATTCTTGTGTTTTATGTATAGCATAATTTGAGGGGGAGCTTTCTCCTCCCTATATTTTTGTTAATAGCCTATTTGTTTTGTCATCATCAAAAAGGGGGAGATTGTTGGCCCAAGAGGTTACACTCTCCAATTGTTTTGTGTTTTGATAATGACAAACCAAATTAGAGCTATTTGGTACTAATAAGTTTGTTAAGATAAGTTTCAGGTTTGTACCATGTTTAGAGACCATTCGCTTAGCTATTGCAAGAACTTCTAAGTTTCACAAAGCAAGGAAGGCAAATTGCACATCAAGGAAGGATCATAGAAGAGAAGGCACTAGCAAGGCATTGGATGGCTCAAAGACTTGAAGATAGCTCAAGAAGTCTTCATGTAATTTGTTTTCTGTTTATAGTATGTTAAAGAATAGTGGATAGGTTTGAAGCTCTATCACACACGTTTTTGCGCACATGCTTATTCCAAAATAATTTCTTATAAATTATACAAAAATATTTTGCATACAAGTTTTTGCCTACAGATATATATTTATGTTTTATACTATTCTCTGTTCAAAAGTATTTTTGTTAAAAATCAAAATCCTCTTTGTTTTCTTTTCTAAAATCAATTTTTGACCTGATCCGGTCGACCGGGGCAGTCGACCGAGTCTGTGTCAGTCTGGTCCGGTCGACCGGACCAGTCGACCGAAGTTCTGGCAGATGCACGTATCCATGTGCATGTCTGTCGGTCGACCGAGGCGGTCGACCGGACTATTGCTTTTGCTCACAGGTTTTATCGGTCGACCGGGTCGGTCGACCGCTAGCCTATAACGGTCGAATTTTTGTACTACCGGTCGACCGGCCCGGTCGACCGATCTGACCGTTTGAACAGTAACGGGCAGATTTTTAAGAGCTGTTTATTTTTGTCTTTTGTGTTTAAAAATTCGTTTAAGGATATATTTTGATCTAATTACCTCCTAAACATCAGTAAATATGTTTCATCCCTAAACCCTAGCCCTCTCCTATAAATAGGGGTGTTTGGGGGAGAGATTGGTTACAACAACAATTTGCTAAAAATTCAAAAGTTTAAGGCTTTCAAAGTTCTTGGTTTTTGTGCTAAATTCTCTCAATTTTCTGAAGGGTTTTCAAAAGTTTTTCTCTGATTTCAATTTCTTTTCCTTACACACAAAAGAGCTTCAATTCTACTCATTATTCTCTAAGGACCTTTGGAAGGGAAGAGATTTTGAAAGAGAGAGTTTGTGGTCTTGTGACTACTCAGATATTCTTGTGATTGTATTTGAGGAGTTGGGTACTCCGGTTGTAATTGTTCTTTGTGATAGTGAAAGTAGCTAGAATCCTTCTGGGGAAGGCGGGGAGTAGAGCTGGGTGCTCGAACCTCGATAACATATCCTTGTGTTTGCGATTGGTTTATTTTCTTGCTCTCTATACTTTACTATACTTGCTCTTATTCTTGCTCATCATAATCTTTGTCATATTTACTTGCTTGCACTCATCTTGTGAAACTTGATTGTTGTAGCTTTAGATTTTTAATTTCCCTTTGATTAGCATTGTCACCTATTCACCCCCCCTCTAGGTGACTTTTCAATAAATACTCTCCTCACCTACCTTTCTCCCTCACACGCAGAAATCCCCTCAGATCTAAACTCCTTCTTCCAGAGCCAACCTCTGCCAATTTTTTTCCTTCACCAGAATCTTCAGATTTGCCGCAAAAATCTACTTCCGGCCGCAAATCCGCCGCACTCCGGCCACTTCTGGCGCCCAGAAAAATTCTCCCTGACTGATTTCTACTTCTAGTGACAGATCCAGAGCCATTCTTCTAGATTCTGTCCCGGCTGCCTTCTGCACAACTGTTTTTGGGATTTCCCCCCACGATCTCCAGGGGTGGTTTGCAATTTCCTCTCTAAAATCCTTTGCTTTAAGTTCCATTATCATACATGGCCCCGAATTTGTTTGTAGAAAGGGATTTTTCCATACTTTTGAATGATAGTGGGGGGTATGGGCACATTTTTGTGGATAGAATACGTTCATGGAATTTGTACTCTTTGGTCTATGATAACAATGACTACGATGCATATTATTGCCCTGATCTTGTCACTACTTTTTATAATTCAATTGATCATGCATCTGTGAATCATGACACGCACCAATTTGTATCTCACATGCCATTCGGTGACATCTTTGTTACCATCCCACTTATTGCTGAAACCACTAATGTCCCCAGTTATCCCCACCATAGCGAACCCTTACCATTGCTAGATTACATATCCATCATGGGGGTCTGCTGTACAATTCAGGACCGTGGGCTCAAAGCCAACACGACTTTTCGAAATGTTCATTGCATTGGACGTTGGGTCCAACGCAACATTTTTGGGCTTGACCACCAATCTTCCTTTAACAGACCCGTGTTACAGATAATCCATGATTTAATGACACATAACCACACGGTCTGTTTGAATAGGGCCATCTTCCATGCTATTCTTGACAATTCCTCCCGCACTCGGGGTGCAAAGCATTCCCATGCAATTTTAATCACACGTCTGTGTAAACATTTCATATCAGACGCTGTCTTTAATACATTTGACCGAGTGCCTGTTACTGTAGAGAGACCCACAAGCTCATATAATGGTTTCTTGCAGGCACTCTGGACACCCAGTGCCCAGTCTGAGAATGTACCTGTGGAGTCCTCTTTGGAGGAAAGCCTAGAGGAGATAGATGAGCCACAATTCTGGAGGCAGGACCCCCAACTGAGGCACGAACCTTCATGTCCACCATGTGGAAGGGCATGAAGAAAATCTTTAGGGGACAAGTGAGGCTGAGAAAGAAGGTCGAGGAGCAATCTTCTTGGCTAGATAGTATGGAGGCAGCATTGAGGAGATCACAGTCGGCTGGACCTCGCACCACCGCGGGTCCAAAGCGACAAAGGGAGTAGCTTTTTCCTTTACCTATTTCATGCATCATTTCATCTTTCATACATTGAGGACAATGCATGAGATAGGTATGGGGGGGTAGATGCTAACAAAGGATTTTTTTTTTTTTTTTTAGGCCTTTTATTTTTTAGGATTTTTCACTTTCTTTTTAGGTTTTTTCTTTTAGATTTTACCTTTCTTTAGAGATTTTCTACTTTCTTTTTAGATTTTACTTTTTCTTTTAAAAAAAAATAATAATAAAAAAATATAAAAAAAAAGAAATAGAAGAAGAAATTCTTTGATCCATGTTTAAAGAATCAAACTTGAAATTTAGGGATTAAGGAAGCTCTAAATTAAGATTTCTATTATAAGTTGAAAAGAGGAGTTTTGTTAGATTTTTAGGTTAAGTAATAAAGGATTAGAAAAATTACTAGATTTTAATTCTTTCTTTAGATATAAACATTAAACATATTGAAGGGTTGATCGAAGACTTTGTGCTTTTATTTATATATATATATAATAAAAAAATATAAAAAAAAGAAAAAAAATAGATGTACATAAATAAATAATAAATACTTAGCCACTGACTAAGCTGGTTAGCCGTGCCTCAAGAAGTATTGCCGATCACGCCTAAAGGTGGTTAAGTCCTTAAATTCTTTCGTGGCCTTTTTTACTCGAGACCTTAAACCCGAGGGATGTTTTCTCATCTGGTGCCCTAAGACCGTCTGGTTGGGAGATTGGTTAAAGGCTCGCTACAAGGGTAAACTAGAAAGCCTAAGGATGCTAAGGAAATGTAAATAAATAAACATTGTAAATAAAATAAATAAAAAAAAAGAAAAAAATATTATATATATTAGTAAATAAATGAACTTAGTCTAAGAAAGATCCTTCATATTTATAGATGTATATATCCTAGGATTGATGCAAAATCCGGTTTTTGATCTTTTCCCTAAAATCTTAACCTAAGCTGAAAACAAAACTCCAATTAGACACTTATAAGAGGAATGAAAAGTTTAGGGTAACCTGAAACCTATAGCTCAAGTTAGAATCTTTAAAATATGGATCAAAAATTTCACTAACCTTTTTATTTTCTTTTTGGATTTTGTGGGTGCAATCCGCTGAAAACCCTCAGGAGACAACACTCCTCCTCTAGGGTAACCTAGAGGTTTAACGGCTTATTGCACGTGCTCAGTGCAATCGTGTCACCTACGAAAGTGGTGTAATAATTAGTTAGGATTTTTTTTTCTTTCTTTCTTTTTGCTCGAGGACGAGCAAAAGCTAGGTAGGGTGTGATTGTTACACATATTTGCATATTTTACCACTTCCATACCATGCATATTGTATATAAAAATGTGATTTTTACTCATCTCTCTATATTTTACAGGTCCACATTCAAATGGAGAGAAAAAGCCCAAAATCTCTTTAATTAGCAATAATTAAAGAGATTAATTCAAAAAGCCAAAAGAGCCTAAATTTAAATCCAGAATCCAGAGAGATCCATGCGCCAACTCAACATTCTAGAAGGCCACGTGGATAACAACCTCGCAACAAACTCACAACAAGAAGCAGTTGCCCAACAACCTCCAACTTGCCGCAAAATCCAGGATTTTCCCGCCATTTTGCGGCAAGGATAAGGCAGTTGAGTCTCAGATTTTGCGCCAACAAACTGGGTTCTGGATCCTTCTCCTGAGGCCTATAAATACTTCACTTGGACCTGCGAAGAGAAAAGAGAGAAGAGAGAGGAGAGAACTAGGGAAACTCTTGTATTTGTTTAGTCTTCTCCTAGGTTTTAGTCTCCACCTTCTTCCTCCTAGAGATTTTGTCAAAGAGAGAGAGTGAGTGCTGTTGAAAGCTTGTAATCAAGGAAGGTGACATCACTTGTACAAGGGTTAATCAAAGTTTCGTCTTCTCTTTGCAAGCTCTAGTACGTTTTAATTTGCATTTCTTTACTTACTTTGCTTTCTTGTATTTTCATTGCTTTACTTCTCTTTGCTTTACATCATGAATTGTAGCTTTGTTACTTGTGTAATGGAGAGCTAAATTTCTATCGCATGGCTAGCTAACAAACTTACATAGCTAACTCTATCTCTTTGGATGATTGCTTATCTTTATACTTGCATTGTGAAGAGTTTCTTTTACTTACCAAGGAAGTAGAGTTGCTTTCCCTTGGTGAATGCTTGTACATACTCCATATGACTCATGTGTGCCTCATTTAGAGCCTTGTCTAGAACAAGAGCCTTGATGGAACATGGAGATGGATCACCAAACATGTGCTACTTGTAGAACAACTTCTTTACTTCAAGCTAATTTGTTGTTATGTCTTGAATGGTTAAATGAATGTTGATTCTTCTAACTTAGCATCTCTTGAGTACCAATCCTAGAGTTCATCATTGAACATCTATCTAGAGAGCCAATGAATCAATATGAGGCTTCAAGCTAAGAACTAAAGGAACACTCATCTTCAAAATGGTAAAGTGCTTGAACAAACAAGCAAAGTCATATCTATTTGCCAATGAATCAACATGAGGCAATCAAGCATCACCATTGAGTATAGTAAGTTAGCGAAGTAAAGTTAGCTAGCCATGTACTTTCTCATCTAAAGTTTTCCAACATCTTCTTTACTAGCTTCTTTTCTCTTAGCAATCCACTTTACTAAAGTTCTTTTGATTTCTTTTCCATCATGCACAAATCAACCACTTCTTCTATTTTCTTTTCCATGTTTCTTGCATTTGTGTAAATACAAAGAAGAATCTTCATTTTCTTGTTTCACTTCGAACCGTAACTCTTCCATTGCTAGCTCTCCCGGAGAATCGACCCGGTATAGCCTTTGCTATAACGGAGATAGGAAAGGATACATTGACCTTATAAATACAATTGTGGATTGATCAAGCGCAAAGGTTGATTCTAAACCTTCTCTTTTCTTTATAATATCTGTGCAATCTACAACACAATGCTTTCCCAATCAGTAATAAAAGTAAGACATACCGTAAAATGAGTGGAAGAAAATGTAGCTCGATTCTTGTATTGATGTCACTTCAATCTTCAAGTTACAAGCACTCAATTCCTCTCTCTCATAGGTATTTATACTGAACTGCAAATTTGCAAAATAAAATACAACTTTTACACTATCTAACAAAGAGCCTAAATCCTTAAAGAATAAACAAAATTTCTAATCCTAGTCTTCGCTCCTTTTTCAGTACAAAACCCAAGCATTATCGGAAAAACCCAGAGGGCAGGGAGTGAGGAGATAAGGGGAGCAAACACTCCCCTTATCTCCACCAACAAGCCGCGGATCCGCAGCCTGGATGTGGCCAATTGACCACATCCAGGTAGAGAGGTCATTGGCGTGGATTTGGCCTCCCTTTTGTCTTGCTAGATTTACTGTTGCAACTCCCAGATTTGACGAATGATCTTTGATTTGCTGGCTTCAACTGCTTGATTCAGGGAGATCATTTCAACCGGTTTTCAACCTCTCTAATATGCCAAGATTTGTCCTGACTCCTTGATTTCGAATTATTCTGAATTAAATCAGAATTTGATGGGCTTTTGGGCTTGTTTCTCCTTCCTTTATTTTAGCAATTGGGCCTACATTTAACAAAGAAGAAGAAGACTTAATAGGATTTATTAGCTAAAAAGTATGGTAAGGTGACAATGTATATGTAATATATGTGATTGATCACACCCCCACACTTATCTTTTGCTCGCCCTCGAGCAAAACATCAGACTAATTCTAATCAATCATTAGACGACTTTCGCAGGTCACTCGATTGCACTGAGCATGTGCAACAATCCGTTAAACCTCTAGGTTACCCCTAGAGGACGAGTTTTGTCTCGTGAGGGTTTTCAGTGGATTGCACCCACAAAATCTATAAAAAATGTTAGTATTTTCGAAAAGCATTTTGAAAGTAGAAAATATTTGAAATATATTTGTAAGGCATTAAGTAATCTATAAGTTATAGGAATACCAAATTTTCATTCCAAAACTCAGTCTCTATTCAAAAACATGTCATCAATCAAAGTAAGGAGTCAAATTGTACTTCTCATCTAGTCTATTGATTTACCCTAAATCGTATGCACCATCGTGATTGTGAAGTTTGACTAAGGGTTCTTTAACATTAACTCCTATGCCTTATTTATATTTATTTTTTGTAGAATTTATTCCTCAATTTCATTAGGCTTTCTAATCTGCCCATATAACGAGCCTTTAGTCGGTGACACCCAAACCGGACAGTTTTAGGGCACTAGGTGAGAAAACACCCCTAAGGACTTAAACACTCGAGCAGACAAGGCCACGAAACCAAGGTTTTTATTATAAAATGGACCCCTTACTTATGCTTCATGAGGCACAAATACCCAGCTTAATTAGAGGATTTATATATATTTTTTCAAAGTTATCTAATTATCTTTTTTATAAATACCAAGGCTTGCTTAGGCCAAAGCACCTAGCTAATCAATAATTAGATTTGTTTAATTTTTTTCATACATATATTTTTTTATAAGGCATAAGAGTCTTTGGTTTTAAGCCCTAAGTGTGTAAGTGTATTTAGTGTGCATATTTCATCAAGGTAAATATCAAGACTAAATTACTTTCACAAATTTTCTTTCTAACCCTAAAAATAAAACAAGTCATCTTATTTTGACTAAGTGTAAGAAATCCTAATTATGATTTTCCTATTCCTTAAAATTGACTTAATTTCTTACAAAAATATATCAAAATATTGTTCTTACCTTCAACAAGTTTTTTTTTTATATATATATATACATTTTTTTTGAGTTAAATTAGTCATGTTAGAACCCTCCCCCACACTTATCTCATGCATCGTCCCCAATGTATGAAAGAAATGTATACATCCATGAAATAAAATGTAAAAGAGGTGCATATATTATACAGAAATATGTACAACATCAAGTTTCTCCCACACCTAGATCTTTTTCGGTCTTATCCCTCTAGCTCTTTTCCGTCATTCCATTGGGTCCTCTTTATAGGGCATAGTGGGGAGGCCAATTTTTTGTCATTTTAGCTCTCTTCCTCCCCAGTCTCAACTTCTTTAGGTTTTCTTCCTCATATTTCTATATTCATTATTCAAAAATTGATCACCACCACACTTCTTAGTTGAAACTTCCTCACTATTAATGCCTAGGAATTCTAACTCAGTTTCATATATCTCCTCAAAGCTTAGGTCAACACTTCCCCTAGAGATGTGTAATTAACCAAAAGATCCCTAGTTGGTTCATCCAAACACATGAGTTCTTCTTCGAAGAGGTTTTTAAAGAGTATGTCAATCGGAGGTTCTTGAATTATATTCTCATGCGATACATTATTGGTTGGTTCATCGAAAGTGAAGATATTCAAATCAAATTTCCCCTTTTAAAAGGGTACTCTAACATTTGAATCTCCGACATATGCCTTCTCATCAAGATAATCGCATTCATTCTTAAATAATTCATTAAGAAACAGCGACTCATCTTCTATATCTTCACTCTCTCATCACAATTATTTTCAACAAAATTTACCTCAAATGTTTGATCTCTTATCTTGCGAGGTTATTTTTCTAGGTTGAAGACATTGACTTCTCTAGTCATGTCCCCAAAAGTTAACCTCATGGACCCATTCCTACAATTGATGATGGCATTGGCAGTAGCAAAGAATGGTTGCCCTAGGATAACAGGAGTTTGAGCCCTATAATTGGAGTTAGACAGAGGTTGTGTCTCTAGAACTATGAAATCAACAGGGTAAATAAACTCCCCAACCCGGATAAGGACATCATTAATCTCCTCTTTTGGAACTTTCACTGAACGGTCAGCCAGTTGGATAGTGACTCAAGTTGGACTAAGATCGCCCAACCCGAGTTGTTGATAAACTGAGAATAGAAGCAGTTGATACTTGCCCCAAGTCAAGAAGTGCACGACTAATCTCGGTTTGTCCTATTGTGCAGGCAATGGTTGGACTACCTGGATCCTTGTACTTAACAGGGATCGGACCCGATCATAGCTCACTAATATTAGTGGCTAAGAAGACCTTTTTAGGTACATTTGTCTTTCTCTTCTTGGTGCACATGTCCTTAAGAAACTTAGCATAAGATGGGACTTATTGGATGGCATCAAGAAGTGGCACATTTATCTTTACTTGATTAAAGATCTCAATTATCTTATCCATGTGTAGATTTTGCTTGTTGTTTTTCAGCTATTAGGAAATGGTGCTATAGGCTGGTGCACATGACTGGTTTACTTATCTTTTTCAGATTCATCAAATTTAGGAGGAATGGGATTAGATGAGGTGGATGTTGAAGTGTGATTGTGCTGACTAGGATTAGGTGGTATTGACAGTTGGTTATCAACTTTCTTTTCCGACCTCAATGTATGAACATCATTACATTGATTCAGTGATGGATCCTCAGCCAAATGAGCTTGTTGTGAATTCCTAGGATTCATAATTGGTTGACTGGGCAAGGTACCCTTTTGCCTCTCATGTTGTGGGTTGGCTAACTGGCTCATTTGACCTTCTAGCCTCTGTATTGTTTGCATGAGGGAATCTTGGTTCTTCATGTACCTTCCATATTTCTCTCAAAATCAGTCATTCTTCTTTCGAGTTGAGGATTCTGGAAGGAAGATGGTGGAGCTTGGTGGGAAAATTTTGTTGATAATTTGAAAAATTGTTGGGAGAATTGTGAGGGTGATTGGAAAAGTTGGGTTGATGATTGGAAACATTATTTGAATGATGGAAGTGGCTTGCACGATTTGACCATGGGTGGTCATTATTTTGTTGGCTCCATGAGAAATTTGGGTGATTTCTCCAGCCAGGATTGTACGTTGGAGCGTAAGGATAATTATTCGGCCTTGAAAAGGCCGCATTTATCGGTTCAGAAAAGTGTTGGTGAGCTTGAAATACAGGATACTCCTCAAACACATGATTCATGGCCTGACAGTAAATACAACCAGAGTTGGAAATTGGTTCGGGCTGACTTGATTGACTGGACTTGGTTCCTTAGTTTCTAAAGCTTCCAGTCTTCTCGCTAGGTTTGCTAACTTAGCCTCGTTAGCTATGGATGATTCAATCGAATGGAGACCTCTTTTGAAGAGATAGAGTTTGGATTTCTATAGCTTTCTGATTAGGACGAGAAAGGTGTTGTATTGTGGAGTATAATTTGCACACAAAATATATTCAATAAAAAGAGATAAGGTTTAGATTCAACCTCAAGTGCTTTGATCACTCCACAAATGTATTCCAAATGATTAATATACCCTTTCCTATCTCCGTTATAGCATGGGCTATACCGAGTCGATTCTCAGGGAGAGCTTGCGATGGAAGCGTTACGGTTGGTAGTGAAGAAAGAAAACGAAGATTCTTCTTTGTCTTTAAAAGAATGAATAAAACATGGAAAAAGAAATGAAAGAATGGGTGGCTTTGTTCATGATGGAAAATGAAAAGAAATCAAAGAAGAGATTTGCTTTTGGAATTAAAACTAAAAGAAAGAAAACTTTGAAGAAGACTTTGAAGGTGGAGAAAACCATGACTAGCTAACCTTACTACCTTGCCAAAACTTACTAAACTCCGTGATAATGAATGCGTGCCTCATGTTGACTCATCGGCAAAGATTTGTCTTGCGTGTTGGTCTAATTACTTTCCCACTTGGATGACGGGTGATCATTCTTGAACTTGTCTTGTAGCCTCATAGATGTCATTGGCCTACAAGATAGACTTTCAATAATGGAATCAAAAGAGTGACACTCAAGGGATGCTAAGGAAGAAGATACAACATTCATTAATTGAAGTAAAGAAGTTGTACAACAAATAGCATATGTTTGGTGATCCATCTCCATGTTCCATCAAGGCACTTGTTCAAAAGACAAGGCTCTAAATGAGGCACACATGAATCATATGGAGAATTACAACAAGATATAGCCAAGCATGAAAGTAACCCATCGGAGAAGAGAAGGCCATACAACTTGCAAGATTAAAGATAGCAATCACCCATGAGTTAGTAGTTAGTAAGGTTAGTGGTTAGCTAGACATGAGAAGAATTAGCTACTAGCCATTACAATAAAAGAAAAGCAAAGCATGAATAAAAGTGCAAGTAAAGTAAAGCTAGAATTAAAGAAAGCAAGTAATACTAGAAAATGCTCAAGTAGAGAGAAGAGAATGGATGAATCCTTGCTTCATAAGTTGTCACTCATTGGTGTACACAAGCTTTCTCTCTTCTTACAACTCTCTTTTGCAGAATTTCTAGGGAGGAAGAAGATCTAGAGCACTACAAAAATCCTAGAGAAAAATCCTACAAAAATACAAGCATCTAATCTCTAATCTCTTCTCTGTTCTCTCTTTTTCTTGCGAAGGCCCTGGTCCTGTATTTATAGCATTCAGAGAGAAGGCTCCAGAAGGTGGACAGGTGGCAGGAATCTGGGGCTTTACAGCCCCAGATCTGCCGCAGATCTGCGGCTAGGATTAGGAAAAGCGGGCAACATCTGGTCCATTGGATCCCAGATTTCTGTTACGAATTTGTTATGAGTTTGTTATCCACGTAGACCTTCTAGAAGTGTGAGCTGGCGCGTAGAATTCTCCAGATCCTGGGCTCAAACTTGGGCTCTCTTTTGGGCTTGGAATTAATTCCTTTTAATTCTTGCGAATTAAAAGAATTTTGGGCCTTTTCTTATTTCAGATGTGGACCTGCAAAAATAGAGATAATATAAGTAAAAATCATTTTTATTTGTAATATGCATGGGAATAATGTGGTAAAATATGCAGAATTGAATACCAATCACACCCCCACACTTATTCTTTTGCTCGTCCCGAGCAAAACAAAGAAAGAAAAACTATACTACCAATTTTATTACACCACTTTCGCAGGTGACGCGATTGCACTGAGCGTGTGCAACAAGCCGTTAAACCTCTATGTTACCCTAGAGGAGGAGTGTTGTCTCCTGAGGGTTTTCAGCGGATTACACCCACAAAATCCATAAAAAAAAATAAAAAGGGTTAGTGAAAATTTTGATCCATGTTTTAAAGATTCTAACTTGAGCTTTAGGTTTCAGGTTACCCTAAACTTGTCATTCCTCTTATAAGCGTCTATTTGGAGTTTTGTTTTCAACTTAGGTTAAGATTTTAGGAAAAAGATCAAAAACCGGATTTTGCATCAATCCTAGGATATATACATCTATAAATATGAAGGATCTTTCTTAGACTAAGTTCATTTATTTACTTATATATAATATATATATATTTTTTTTCTTTCTTTTTTTATATATATATATATATACAATGTTTATTTATTTACATTCCTTAGCATCCTTAGGCTTTCTAGTTTACCCTTGTAACGAGTCTCTTACCGATGACTCCCAAACCAGACGGTCTTAGGGCACCAGATGAGAAAACATCCCTCGGGTTCGATGACTCAAGTAAACTAGGCCACGAAGGAATTTAAGGACTTAACCACCTTTAGGCGTGATCGGCAATGCTTCTTGAGGTACGACTAACCAGCTTAATCAGTGGCTAAGTATTTATTATTTATTTATATACAATTTTTTCTATATATATATATATATTATTATATATATATGTAAATAAAGTCACAAAGTCTTTGATTAATCCTTCAATATGTTTAATGTATATATCCTAAAGAAAGAATTAAAATCTAGTAATTTTTCTTAACCTTTATTACTTAACCTAAAAATCCAACTAAACTCCTCTTTTCAACTTATAATTAGAAATCTTAGTTAAGAGCTTCCTTAATCCCTAAATTTCAAGTTTGATTCTTTAAACATGGATCAAGAATTTCCTTTTTTTTATTTTTTTTCTAAAAGAAAAAATAAAATCTAAAAGAAAGTAGAAAATCTATAAGAAAGGTAAAATCTAAAAGAAAATAAAAGACCTAAAAAAAAATGAAAATCCTAAAAATAAAAAGCCTAAAAAGAAAATGAAAAATCCTATGTTAGAAGCTACCCCCCATACCTATCTCATGCATTATCCCCAATGTATGCAAGATAAAAAGATGCATGAAATAGGTAAAAGGTACAACACTACTCCCTCCGTCGCTTTGGACCCGCAGTGGTGCTAGGTCCAGCCGACTGTGATCTCCTCAACGCTGCCTCCATACTATCTAACCGAGAGGATTGCTCCTCTACCTTCTTCCTCAGCCTCACTTGTCCCCTAATGATTTCTTCATGCCCTTTCAGATGGAAGACATGAAAGCTCGTGACTCTGCTGGGGGATCATGCCTCCAAAACTCAGGTTCATCTTCCTCAAGACTCTCCTCAGAGGAGGACTCTACCGGTACATACTCGGGCTGGACAGTAGGAGTCCAGACCGCGTGCAAACAACTATTATACGAACTTGTAGGTCTCTCAGGTGCAACAAACACTCGGTCGAATGAATCAAAGACATCGTCTGGTAGGAAAGTCCTACATAGACGTGTAATCAAGATAGGATGGGAGTATTTGGCACCCCTAGTGCGTGAGGAATTGGCTATGAGTGCGTGGAAGATGACCTTATTCAAACAAACTGTGTGTTGACGAGTCATTAAATCATGTATAATTTGCAACACAGGTCTGTTAAATGTGGAGGTGTGGTCTAGCCCTAAAATGTTGCGTTGGATCCAACGTCCAACGCAGTGAATATTTCTAAACGTGGTGCTAGCCTTCAGTCCACGATCCTGCTCAGTACAACGAGCCCCCATAACAGTCATATACTCAATCAATGGGAGAGGCTCGCTGTGTTGTGTGATGGTTAGGACAGTAGTGACTTCCTCAAGAAGAGGAAGCGTGATAAGTAAGTCTCCTGTGGGCATGTGTACAGTAAACTGATACGTTTGTGGATCAATCGATGCTTGGTCAATGTGAGTGTAAAACATTGTCACCAATTCGGGACAATAAAAGGCATCAGTCTCAGAGTTGTCATACACTAACGTATACCAATTCCAAGCCTAATTCTCTCTAGAAACACATACCCATATCCATTTGCATCACTCAATATTTTTCCAAAGTCTCTCTCAATGAAAATAGATGGTGTCATGATATGAATTAAAAACAAAGCAATAAGAAGAAGAGATCTGAATTCGAACCGCCCCCGGAATTCGTGGGGGGAAAAAGTTCAATCTCTGCAGTGGGTACAGGAGAGTCTGAATGAAGATGTAGCACCAGATCGGCTAGAAGTGCGTGAGATCGACTGGTGCAGAACTTGACGGCACCTAGGAAGCTTCAGAAAAGCCGCAGAATCTCGGCAAAAGTCGCAGGAACGCGACAAAAACAAAGAGATGAGGAGAGAAAAAGTTGCAGAGTGCGGCGCTCTGGAAGAGAGTTGTAGATCTGAGATGATTTTTCTTGTGAGGGAGAAGGGTCGGGCATAGTAAGTATTTATAGGAGGGAAAAACCAAGAGATTTCCACTTCTATCCCTAGGTCAAAAGGAATTTTACCAATTTTAGAATTTGTAGTTTTGAAAAGAGAGTTTGACTCTTGGGAAGTTGTAGTGACCTAGGACTTTGGAATTTTTGAAAGAAGTAGTTTTGAAGAAACCTAGGAACTTCAAATTTGGTGGAACTCTTGTTAGAAATCCCTCATTTTTTTTTATTTTTATTATTATATTATTATTTATTTACAAAATTATAAAAAGAAAGAAAAAATATTTACAAAGATTATGTACAAGTGGGTTCACTGCCTGGGCTATCTTTGGCCGTTTCCTCTGGCCCGTTTCCCGTCATTCCAGTGTGTTCTCTTTCGCAGGTTTAATTGGGGAAACGTGTCGCATTATATTCTTAACCCTCGGCATTTCTAGTTTCAATTCATTGTTGTCCATCCATATCTCACCATTTTGTTCACTCAAGAATTCCTCCTCACCACCTTTTTTATTCAGTACATCTTTTGTCCATTATTCAGAAATTCAAGCTCATCTCCAAATAATTCTTCGAAACTCATGTCAACATCCTCTTTCAAAAGTGTACAATCAGCTAACCTACCCCGAGTGGACTCATCTAGACACATGATCTAATCAGCAAACAGGTCTTCAAAGGATATATCAATCGGAGGTTCAGATACAGTCAGAGTTGGCTGTGAAAGTTAAAATATCCAAATCAACTTTCCCTTTTGAAAGGGTACTCGGATAAGAGAATCACCAGATTGTGACTCATCTTTTGGATCTTCACCTTCTTCCTCACAATTGTTACTAATGAAGCTAACCTCAAATGTTTGATCTTTTGTTTTACGAGGTTGTGTGTGGAAGACATTGTGTTCATGAGTCATGTTACCAAAGGTTAACTCATTGATCCATTCCGGCAATTAATGATGGCATTTGCAGTAGCCAGGAATGGTCGTCCCAAAATGACAGGAATTTGAGCCCTTTGATTGGAATTTGACACAGGTTTTGTTTCAAGGACTACAAAGTCAAC